>VZRW01014093.1:233-129741 GCA_013398125.1 Aegotheles bennettii
ACAGGTTGCCCACAGAGGTGGTGGATTCCCCGTCCCTGGAAACGCTCAAGGCCAGGTTGGATGGGGCCCTGAGCAGCCTAGTCTAGTGGAGGATGTCCTTGCCCATGTCAGGGGGGTTGCACTAGATGACCCTTCTATAGACCCAAGCTATTGTGTGATTCTGTGATTCTATTTCCCAAAGAAAGGGGAGCAGAAGCATACCTATTCCTGCTTTTATGGTTTTATCAGTGCTTTATCATTGTAGATGTTTATTTCCTGTTACTGGTTTGTATTTTTTGCCACTGTGACACCTGGGATGCTGCTGTTGATGTCCATAAAATTATATTTTTTCCTCTTATGGGGAAACAAAATATTCTGGAATATACAGATTCCACTGTCCTAGAATCCTTTCCAGTAGGCATCAGGACTGAGTTCAGAGGCTTTATGAGTAAAAGCAAAGAACAGAATCACAGAGAATAGTTGAGGTTGGAAGGGACCTTTGGAGGTTACCTGGTCCAACCCCCCTGCTCAAGCTGGGCCACCTGGAGCTGTTTGTCCAGAACCATGTCCAGATATTTTCTGACTGTCTTCAAGGCGGGAGACTCCACAAATGCTCCAGGCACCCAGAAAAGCACTGTTTCCTGATGGTCAGAGGGAATCTCCTGTGTTTCATTTTGCATTCCTTGCCCTGTCACCGGGCACCAATGGAAAGAGCTTGGCTCTGTCTTCTTTGCACCCTCCCTTTAGATATTTACACACATTGATAAGCTCCTCCCTGAGCCTTCGTTTCTCCAGGCTAAGCAGTCCCAGTTCTCTCAGTCTTTCTTCATATGAGAGATGCTCCAGTCTCTTCACCATCTTAATGGCCCTTAGGAGGTCACCCTTTAATACTAAACAGCTTTCTCAGCCTCCTCTATCCTCCAGGGCTTTGACCCTTTAAATCATCAAAATATTTAAATATTCAAAGGAGGCTTTTAAATTGCCTGGAAATTATCTCCAACTTAAGGAAAGTGTCAACAACAAATCAAAAAACTAGGCAAGCAGATGACTCAAATGGGTACAAAATGTTCTCTCATGTCTGTCTTCTTACTGCATGTATTAAGAACAAACTTGCAAATTTAAACCTCTCATGACTGAGGCAATACTCCTGTTTCAGATTTTATAAAATTTACAAATTCATAAAGGACATAGAAGTCAAGAAATTCAGGGAACATGCTACTGTTTCACTACTTGATGGTAATAAATATAGACATCGCATTTTCCAGGGATATAAGCTTATTTGTACTAGCAAGTAAACTGAGAAATTCAATATATTTTATCCCTGGTACATCCACTAACATTCCCACATCTTTCCAAATATCTACATACCAGTAGGCTATACAGGAAAATCACTGATGGGGACTTTGTCATCTCAAAGTAGAGTGGGTTGGATTTTCTTCTGCTGACAGTATCTCAGCACCCTCAGGAGACAAAGGACTGGCTTGTGTGAGCCTGAATCAAATATGCTATTGAAACATGTCTAGTGACTCAAATGGAAGCACAGTGCCGTGTTTTGACTGCTTTCAATTTGCAAGAGAGTATAATTTCTTCACATTAAAGATGTCAAAGAAATAATACAGAACACAATAATAGTACTGCAAAATGGATTCTTAGTCCTGTTCTTTCAAACTTTTCACAATGTTCAAACTGGATGGAGGCTTTTTGGTTTCTCATGTCTTCTTTCCTTTCTATTAATAGTGGCATATTTCTTGAGATGTTTAACTTGCTCTTCTGCAAGATATATATATATATAATTATGCAGTATTTACTATAAATGGTTGAGATTTGCTTGTATCAGCATAGTTTGCAGAATTTCCTATAGTAGAAATCTACTTCCTTATGCTCCCAGAAACTCCATTGTGTGTACCATCATTGCTACCAGTTCCTCTTTTCCTCGATTCTTTGGGTACCTTAATTGGAGTCTTTGTTGTGGAAATTTAAAGATCCATGAAAATTTAGAGGGGTAAAATGAAGTAAAGTTTAGAAAGATTAAGCACTATAAATTTCTAATTAGGGGGTTTCCAAAGAGGAGAAGGCCATGAAGCTAGAAGTCAATCACATCCTCTACACAAAACATGCATACTCGAGGTCAATAAAGAAAAGCTTAAGAAAAAAACAAACATATTTTATTCCTGCTACCAATGAGACAAGCGTAAATTCAGGATTGTAACAGGAGATTACTATTTTATTCAGACTCCTGCAGCATACAACCTTTAATTTTTTGCCCTTTGATATGTATCTACCTCCAAGCAAAGCTCAAAAATCTGGCTGTATCTCTGAGGATTGAGAATTTGTTTCAGTATGGCTTGTGCTGATTTCCCCAGATGGGGAAGAAAAAAATCTGGGAAAGCCCCTGGCCCTTCTGTTTCTTGCTTTTTGATGTGTCTGACTCTAATCCTGAGTAAGGATGATGCTCATGAAGATTTCTTGTCATTTCTGTTATGACTCAGCACTCCTCAGAGCTGAAATTATTCTACTGCTGCATAGTATTAAACCACCCAAAACACCAGGAGGTGCACTACTGAATATCAGAATACTGCTAAAACTACGATTCAGAATATATCCTTAAGCAAGTCTGACTTGGAGAGATTCTACGTACTGCAACATGCTAATGTGATGAAATTTAACACTATGCTGGTTTCAGCTGGGATAGAGCCAATTTTCTTTGTAACAGCTACAATAGTGTTGCTTTTTGGATTTAATATCATAGAATCATACAATCATCAAGGTTGGAAGGGACCTTCAAGATCGTCCAGTCCAACCGTCTACCTACATCACCACTAAACCACATCACCCAGCACCACATCCATATGCCTCTTGAACACCTCTAGGGATGGTGACTCCACTGCCTCCCTGGGCAATCCATTCCAATACTTAAACACCCTTACAGTGAAGAATTTTTCCCTAATGTCTAATCGGAATCTCCCCTGTTGCAAATTTGGGCCACCTCCTCTCTTCCTTTTACTATGGGCACGGCAGAAGAGACCAACCCCACCTCACTACAACCTCCTTTCAGGGAGTTGTAGAGAGTGATGAGGTCCCCCTGAGCCTCCTCTTCTCTAGACTGAACTACCCCATCTCCCTCGGTCATTCCTCATAGACAAATTTTCCAGTCCCTTCACCATCTTTGTTGCCCTTCTCTGGACATGCTCCAGCACCTCAATGTATTTTTTAATCTGGGATTTTTAATTTTAATTTTTAACATGGGATTCAGAGTGAGAAGAATGTTGATAATATACTGACATTTTTAGTTGTTGCTAAGAAGTCTAGAACTTTTCAACTTCCCATGCTTTACCAGTGTGCAAGTGCACAAGAAGCTGAGAGGAGCATAGCCAGGACAGCTGATCTAAGTTGACCAAAGAGATATTCCACACCATACGATGTCATACTCAGTGGACGTTCAGTGTGATGGTGTTTGTCTTCTGAGGTAACAATTACATGTGATGGTGCCCTGCTTTCCTGGAGATGGCTGAACAGCTGCCTGCAGATGAGTAGTAAGTGAATTAATTTTTTGCTTTGCTTTGCTTGTGTGTGCAGCTTTTGCTGTACCTATTAAACAGTCTGTATCTCAACCCACAAGTTTATGCCCTTCTGATGGTCTCCTCCATGCCACCAGTGGAGTGGCTGTGTGGGGCTTAGCTGTCCACCAGGCTTAAACCACAACACTGATGATGCCTGACCCAAGAGAAGACTTGGATTCATTAGCAGAATTAAATGCAGAGATTGTGATGCTATTGCTTAAGCTGAATAATGCCATAACTCTCAAACTCTCATTTGAGCTACATTGGTCAAACACCTTGCTCAAAACCCTCAAAACAAACCAAACCAAACCAAACCAAAAAAACCCCAAAACTAAACAAACAAAGCAAAACAAAACAAAATTAAACAAATAACCAAACCTCACTTCTAGCAAAAGATTACATGAAGTGTGACAACTAGAATCTGTTCTAAGTATTTAATTTGCAGTTCAGAAAGATACCAAGTTTTCCATTTAAAGTATATATAAATGATCTCTTGATTGTTTATGGATTTAAGCACAGACTGAAGTCCTGACACCTCCCATTGGGCTTGCATACCCGATTAAAATACATGCTGAACTTCATTTGGAGTAGCACTTCTGTTCTGAATCCAGGCTGTCAGTCCTGTTTCAGATGGGAGATATTGCTGAAATATCTGAGGGAAATCTGAGTCGAAACTGTGTGACTATGTGGGGTCTATTCTTACTGATAAGAAATGATAAAGGTTGTTGTTCATGCCTTTCCTTGTAACTGTTGACATGCAAAATGCTCTGCTTCTGTCACACAGAGAACTCCAAAAGCAGTTTCTAGTTAAAAATCTCAGCTATTTGCAACCAGCTTTATTTTTAACATATCCAAAAACTATAGAGTACTGTGAGCAAGAGACATACGGTGTGTTCTATAAACAGCAAGCAATTGCCTGCCAACAGAGTTGTTATGATCAATTGCCAGTTTAACAGAAGGTTGGAAGTTCTGAAGTAAAAGAGAAGGGGAAAAAAATGGTCTGGGAAAACTTAAGAGGGTCAAGGAATTGAACTGGCTTGAAAATTATTTGGTAATCAATTCAGGCAAAGGAGACCATGATGAAAGTGGGTTAATTCACAATGCTGATAATTGCAAGTAACTGATGTATATTTCAGACTGTGAAAGGTTTCTTAAATTTCTTCTCTCTGCAGGTTTGAAGGTGAATAAGCAGACCAGGTAAAATCAGACTAACCTAAAAGTAACAGAGAGTACCTCTATTAATTTATAAAAGTAAATGCAAGATAATTAATAAGAGACTAAAAAGAACTTTAAGAAATCAATTGCTCTTCAACTTCAGTTCACACACACATGTTCAGGTTAAAAGCATCTAGCCTACAAAGTCAAAATTACAGTTTTAATTCATCCCACCCTTATTCACATGTGCTGTGATCTAGTCTGCCAAAGCATTTTACTTCTTAAATTCTCTGATTTTATTCTCTGTCTATGATAGCTTTTTAATAAACAGTTAGTCAAGACTTGTTCAATCTTCTCAAAGTAGCCCTGAGGACTTCAAATCATAGAAAAAGAAGTCATCTAGTCCAAACCCCAGCTCAAAGTAGGTCTAGTTGGATTAGGTTATTCAGTCATGGCCAGACAAGTCTTGAACATCTTCAGTGATGGAGATTCCACAACTTCCCAGAGTAACAGGTGTTGCAGACAACTAGTAAGGTCCCATTGAAGCACTTTCTTCTTGAGGTTGAGCAAGCCTAGATCACACAACTTCTTCTTACTCATCTTGTTTCAGGCTCCTGAATATCATGTTGGCCTGCTGGACTCCCTTCAGTTTTCCATTATCCTTCTTGTACAGGGGAGCCCAAAACCAGACACAGTATTCCACACACAGTCTCACAAATGTCAAATACAGGGGATGGATGACTTTCCTGAATGTAAGAAGTTAGTTGTCCTCAAAACAATCTACACTGGCAACTGCATTTGTAATTTACTCAGGGAAACAGGAAAAATGCCTACCTTTCTTGCTGATACAGCCCAAGATGTAACTGGCCTTTGTTGTAAGAGCATGCTGCTGGCCCATGGTCCACTTGTTTTCCACTAGGCCATCCAGATCCATTTCTGCAGAGGTGGATCCTTTTCTCAGCCAAATGGACCCCAGTCTGTACTGTTACATGGGATTATTTCATCCCAGATGCAAGACTTCACATTGACTTTTAACGAACTTCATAGGTTCCTGTCTGCCCTGTTCTTCAGCCTGCCCTGGTCTCTTGGCCTGTTGACCACTTTACCCCAGTTTAATGTCATCCACAACTTGCTGAGAGGGTACTCTCATCCCATCATTCAGGTCATTAAAGAGAGATCAGATGGAAGTAGTCCCAGAACTGATCACAGAGGGATAATACTAGGTTATCAGCCACTGGCTGGACTTTACATCACTGACCCTAAGTCTTTGAAGCACTGCACTCTAGTCAACCTTTCAACCTTGTAGCCTATTTATTCAGCCTGCATCTCACTAACTTGGTGGTAAGTTTATGGGACTGTGTCAAAGGCTTTACTATAGCTTTAGCACAGAACATCCACTGCCCTCCCATTGTGTACAACCACTTCATCACAGAAAGTAAAAAGTTGGTCAGGCATGATTTACCAAATTTGTCTTGGTTCAACCTGTGTTGGCTGCTTCTAGTTACAATCTTGCCTTTCATGTGCTTAGAACATCTCACAGAGAATTTACTCTCTAACCTTTCCATGGACTAAGATGTGACTGACTGACCTCAGGATCATGTGGTCATAGAAGCCAAAGCCCTGCCTGTTACTACAGCCAACAGTGTCTGGATGAGTCCACTTCTGTTTGAGCCTTTCATACTCACTGGAAGGATGAAGGCCACCAATTGGTTGCCCTGTACTTCACCTTCTAGAGTAAGTCTTGATATGCTCCTGCCTACCACTAGCAGTACCACTGATGCTCACCTAGAAGAGCAGAGCAGAAAATGCTAATAGTCTAAGGGCTGGACAAGCCTTGGCAGTGCCTTTGCAAAATCCCAAATCCCAGTCCCTGACAAGGATCAAACATTAACTGTCACAGAACAGTTCTACTGGTACATTGCACAATTTCCCTGGATATTCCACATTCGCACATAATGTAATTCATTTGTCAAAATATAGTATGAAAGCCTGGTCCCACTGAGCCTTATGGGACAGAGTTTTGTCAAAAAGGTGTCATTAGACTTTCCTATAAGATGTCCAACTTCAGAAGCCAGTACAGGTTCTACTGTAGATGGAGATAGATGGAGTTTGCCTTGGCTTTCAGTTCCTCAGCTCGGTAAAAGGTAAAATCGGCAAGAGGAATGTGCTTTTCGTTAGCAAATTAGCTGTTAGAAGCAATGAAACTGATTATCCTGTCATTTAACTGTGATGTCCCCATAATTTAGACATCTCTTGCATAGGAGTGGCCCATTTAAGAGTTGAGGATGAAACTAAAATTTCTCTTCAATTCATCATTGACATTTTCAATTTCTAAAGGCCTCCTCCCTTGTTCAAAAATAGTGTTACTGATTCTAAAAAGATATAACAAGGCAAGGCAAACCAGCTGAGGTTTCTCAAATATCATTAAGATTGGGTTAATTTTGTACCACTGACCACTCTTGACTTTAGTCGCAAGAATGGATTCATTTGCTGACTTCTAGGTCAGTGAGTTAAATTTAGTCATGATGATTTTAATCATTACTCTACTTTACTGTGAAAGGTTGTTATTAGTCAAAGGTGATAGGATCAGCAAGAATAAATAGCTTATTACTAATTTGTGTCAGTTTTGTATGAACTCATTGCTTTCGGGTTTTTTCACCCATGTGAACTCAAATTGCTTTCAGCAGGCATGCCTCTATTTGCCATTTAAAATGGCAATTACTCTCTTTTTTATGCCTTTCTCACAACTGTGCCTCTTTGCAGCTCTTTTTTCCTCCTTCTCTGCTGTGTGACACCAGAGACGTGTCTATTTTACAGCTGAGAAGGGAGATCTTTGCCAGAAATTCATAATCCTCTTCTTCTGTCAGTACCTACCCTCCATTTCAAACTTTTCTAATAATCTCCTAGTTTTCTACATTTGCCTTGCTTATACATATGTATAGTAAACACCACCACTCCCAACTTACTCAGCTATGTAAATTACACATTTGATTCTTCAGAGCCGAACAAGAATGTTATTAGCTTATCTAGTGTATGACAGCTGTGTTTTCATTCAATGTGCTGACCCTGATCACCTTTCAAGGACATAGTATTTTTAGTAAAGGCAGCACTTAACCACTGGAAGGTTTTACCAGGTTAAGTTGAGGTTTTTCATCACTTTGTAAATTTAAATCAATGTGTGCTTTTGTTCAACCACTAGTTAGTTGAGGGAGTGACTAGTTTACATTATCAAGACTGACACTATATTTACAGTCATCCTTCCTGGGCTTAAATGTCCACCTCTAAATGAATAAAGGAATGTAAATAGATAATATAAAGCAGTAAAATAATTATTTGTACCATGATTATACATATGTTAGATTTATGAGTGGTGTGAAGAGTTGCTAGAATTATTTTTCAGTTTTGTTAGGAAGATAAGAAATAACAGTTGACAAACTTTCCCAAAAGAATTAATATTTTGGAAGAAAAGTGATATTCTTTTTTTTTTTTTTCTAGCTAAAGAAATCATCAGTTAGTACAGAATGATGGGTATTATTTTCTTAGTAAATGTCTAACAGTACAAACCTTTGAACTCCATACCTCTTGAAACAGAGAGCTAAGACAGATTCTCACAGTGCTCTATTTTAAGTTGTTGTGAATCAATATAATTGAACACTGAATATTTCTATCTATTTAATCATACATACGAAGGAAAGAAGGACCTAGACACTTTGCTCATAGGTCAAATAAGACCATATACAAAACTGTTTTCAGATCTGACAAATTACAGCAAATATTCTCTATTTCTAATTTTGAATGGGATTAAGTACAGAAGCACAAGCATTGTACAAGACAATCAACTTTGCTACTCAACTTATTCCTCTGAAACTATGGAAGACTACAATTTTAAAATTGAAGCCTAAGAACATATCATCAGTCTATTTTTTCTTAGTTCTGTTTAAAAGAGTTCTTTGAAAAGCATAGTTAACTTCTGTTTCATATGTTAATATCATTTTAAATTGCCTTATTGCTTTGCGATGTACAGAAACTTTGATGGTAGCTTCTCTATTTTATTTCAAGAATTCTTTTTTTCTTGTAAGCTTGAAAAAAGGATCTTCCACTTAAATAAGTTGATTGCAAGCAGTTTCAGTAATTGAATCCCTAGATATTTGTCTTTATGCTGGGAGGTTTTGTTTAACTTTTAATGGATTTTTTATGCTGAAAGAGTTCAATTTAAAACTGTTGCTATAAAACATGTTAGAATTATCTATTTTAGTTGCAGGAATTTTTTTCCCCCAAAGCCTTTTTAAAAGCTGAGGTTTAAGACAGTATTGCTACAATAAGAAATACTGTAAACCATATTCTGAGAAATGAGAAAGATTTCTACAAGATAAAAATCTTCAGAGTATCATGTTGTGAATCTGTTGCACAGTGTTCACTGGTACTAAAATTTTTAAATTTAAATAGTATTATAAATAACTGGAGGGTAATTTCAGTGGAAAGAAAAAATACTCTGACCAAAATCCAAAGCCTCTGTAAACCAAAGGCTTATATACCACAAAGTGAAGAAGTCAGTGGCTGTACAGCTGCACACAAATCTTTTCATCAGAGTGGGTTACTTAAGCCCACCGTCTATTAAAGGCAGAAAATGAAATTCTGCTCCTTGCTCGTTTTAATTGCACTCTCTGTAAAACCACTTCCATTTCATTCCCTGATGTTCCCTGGTGTGGGGTCAGCAGGATGCAGATAGCATTCTTCTGTGCTGTGAATCGAGGTCTAATGGACAAGTGGTCCACAGAGGGGCAGGGGAGAAGCTCCTTTCAAGCCTAGGACATGCTCTGTCTAAGGACAGGTGGGCCTCATAAGGCAGCATTCAGGAACCAAAAGATGCTAGTGAGGGCTCCCTGCACAGACTGTGTTCCATTGTCTGTGGAGAGAAGAGTTTTGATGACTCTGATGTTTATCAAGATGAGTGTTAATGCAGCTTAATAAGATATTACCTGTCAGCTGAGCTATGGTAACAGGCATGTTCTGATCAGCCTTAATTGCAAAGCAATTTGGATAGATAGGTATCTTCTGACAAAAAAACCTTTAAGGATAAGACAAAACTTCCATAACTGTCTCTTGTAATAAATCATTCACACAGATCTTTTTTACATTCTTTGACAAAATTTTGAAGTGTTCCCAAGATATAAGACAAGTGAATGGATCATAATATCACAGATAGTTCACATCCAGGTAGATAAACATCCAAACTACCTCAGGTAACAAAACTGAAGTTTTGTCCCTCACAAACAAATTAGAGAAATGAAAAGTTATCATTATTTTAATATGACAATAGGAAAGTCAGTGGTTTTTTTACTTATTCATATAATTTGGTCCTTAAAAAATACCTCCTGATTTCATCATTATTGTTGTGAAATTAATTGTTCTCTTTATATATATTTCAAACTCTCATACATCAATGAATATAAAATCAGAGTACTATAATCTTCAAGGAAGTGTTGATAGCTCACTCTTACACGAAGCTGAAAAATTACCAAATCAGGACTTAATAACAGATATTGATAGAGATTTTTTCTGATTTTGATGTGGTTTTTGTTTTCTCTTTTTTTTAAAAAAAAATTAGTCATTCCCAGAGGACTCTCAGCTTTTCCTAATCTTATTTCATCTGAAATCAATCCAAGTTAAGACAACCAACATCAAACAGAATGCGTTCTTAAGTTCCTGTATTCTGTTCATCCATTATTCTATGTCTTGATTTTGAGCCATGGGAAAGTTTTTGAACAGAAGGAAAACCTATCTTAACTCTTGCTCGTACCATTCAGCTAATCTTGTGATGATATTCAGGAAGGTCCTTGTCTGAAGTCAGAGCAGGTACAACAAAATCGGAATTTTGGATTTGGCTTCATTGTGCACATTCAAATACAGTGTCTGGAAGATAAATAAGCCAGGCTGATACAATGATGCATAGCCATTCTCAGACAGTTTATCATAATACATTATTCAAAAATCTTTTGAAAATACCAGCTTTTGGACACTCATAAGGTTTTTAACAAAGAACTCTCTAGAACCATTTTAAAACATTTTAAGCCTTTCATTCCTAAAAAGGAAACCTGAAAAATTAAGTCATTGTGACTTGTGGCCAGGACAGCATACATTTATTTTTGGCATTTACTGTTATTCCCATGAAACCTATAAATATTGCAGACAACTAGCTGGTTGATCAAACATTGCATAGCTTAGCTTTTTCCATAATTTTGATTTTTTTAAGTTAGGATTTGAAAAATAAAAACTTTTTTAACATTTCATATTTATTAGTTTGCAATCTTCAAAAGGAAAATCATTCGCCCCACCCTGTTCTGCTCCATTAAGTGGACGGTTCCTCAAAGAGCAATGATTCCTATTGTTGCTAATTAGTTCTATAATATTACAGATTAACGTGGAATATCTTTTTCTGGCTCCTATTTATGTCCTTGCCTGTATGATTTTCTTCACTCTAGTTTGGGATGTATCATTTAATAATTCAAGACCATCACAGACATTTTGCCTCTGCAGCAACGAATCTCACAGATTACTTATATATGTCAAATATATTTCCCAATATTTCTAAAACATGCCTCTTCTTTCCTTTTCTTTCTCTCCATTCACACTGCTAAATACTACAGTAAAAGGACCTCTAAACCTGGTTTTTCCTGGTAGCGTTTGAGCCTGTATCTTAAAATCTATGAGAAGACATTTATCAAAGCATGTCAGATGCAACAACAACATTGAAGAATATAAAGATGTCATATGTCTGATTTTCCTCCACTCACTGAAAAATGTTATCTGTACTGTTAACTTCTGGTGGAGGTTGGGCAGAAATTAATATTTCTATTTATGTTTGCTCCTATGGAAAGGTTTTGCCTTCTAAGAGCACAGTAATTGTGCTCAATAACTGAAGTATGGGATTATTTTAGGCTACTGTGTGTTTACTTTCTTCAAGTTAAATTTAATCTCTGCTGCTTTTATTTCCCTCTGAAATGTTTTTCAATCCTCCATGATTTTCACCATCTGTGATGTTTCAGAAGATTGCTTCAGTCTTCTCCAATACTATTACTGACTCTGTCCTGTTCCTGTCTTCTTCCTTCTCCATGTGAAACGTCTGGGATCATTTAGTTTTATATTAGAAGTTTAATTTGTATCTAATGCAGCTTTGGACCATTATATCAGATACTGAGCCAGAGTCATGTGGCTTTTGTGAGAAGTCCTGTCCCACAAACCTGCAGTTACTAGAGGCATTTGACAAGCATATTGGTAAGGGCTTGACTACTGCTTTTCCAGAAGGCTTTTGACAAGATCTTTCACCTAATGCTTTTAAGGAAATTAGGACAATGTAAGAAAGAAGACACTTGCATAGGTAAATAATTGGGTAAAAGGTAGGGAACAGAAGGTAAGGGCAAATGGTCAGTAAGTGATCAGAAGGTTGTTCATCACCATCATAAGAAATGTAGGGATTAGTATCAATCAAAGGTAAGGTATTAATGTTTATAAATAATACTGAGTTATTCAGGATGGAGCAACTGTCAAGAAGGTGCTTGCAAAACTGAATAACTGTTTAAACATATTTTTATATACAACCCAGATGTTGCATATGTAGTTTTATTTGCCTGTTCTCGAAAAGACAGATCTGGAAAAGGTTCAGAGAAGAACAGCAAAGATCACAGGTATGGACTATCTGTCAGTGAAGGGTGACTGTGCAGACCAGGACTCTTCAGCCTGGAAAAGATCAAACATATGACAGAGCCATATAAAACCATAAATAACTCAAGAAGGTTTTTGTTTATTTTCTTTCTCAATGGAAGAACTAGGATTCATCAAATGAAGCTAGCGGGAAGCAAGTTCACACTGAGAAGAAAAGGGTCAATCTTTATACAATATGCAGTTAAACTGGTAGAAACCCTTTCTATAGGATGATATGATCTCAAGGGGACACTGTATAAAATCATGGAGAAGAAATCCAGTTAAGCTATTAAATACAAAGATTTATCTAAAAATCTCTCTGAAGAAGTTCATAGGCTGCAAATTCTCGGCAGGAGTGCATACCAGGAGGTGTCACTGAAAGCTTGCTTCACCTGCTGGTGGCCACCGCTGGAAACAGGATGAAAGAGTAGACACAGTGCACCCATGTCATATGTTCTACTTCCTTCAGTAGTGGAGTTCTCATGCTGGCTGCTTTCAGTCCCCAAGATACTTGGAACAGCTTCTCTTGTTATGTGACAACAGATGTTGTGTCTAACCAATGATATACTCGTCAGCGAAGTTACAGAAAGACCCAGCAGCTGGATGCTGAAGCCAAGAAAGTTCAGACTAAGACAGTTTTGAAATACAGATAGTAATTTACTTTTGGAAACCCTTAGGACAGCCGTAGCACAGCCCTGCTCATTGACAGATTTCAAGGAAACATACGGCTTTCCTCAAAACCCATACTTGTGTGCAGACACCACAGGAAGTCTCACAGACAGGTTGTAGGTTGGATGTGCAAGCCCTGACAAGATAGATTTGCTTTCTAGCCTAGAGGCTGGACACATCTTCAGTTTGCACCCCTGTACTAATGTGATTAATGAAAAATATCTTAGAGAACAGACATTGTCATGAATTGAATTCAGAGAAATGTTTCCAGTTGGAGTCAGTCATGTGTTTCTAAGATGCGTAGCTGAGATATAAGTGTAACTTCACAGACTTGTGTATTAAAAATTATCATCTAATTCTTCACTGAGAGTCAGCTAGTGTACAATGATCCATACATTTAATCTCTAAGAGCCAGATTTTCCATAGCAACAAATAAAGCAGAACAATTTTTTAAATTTTCAGATGATAGGCATTTTTAAAATTACATTTATTTAGGTTCCTCTCCCTAATGAGTACCAATATATGGGGTTGCAAGATGAGCCTTCTAGGTCTTAGTCTCAGTAAAATCAAGAGGATTGTGTGTAGAGCAGCTACAACTTTATATAGTAAACAGGGTAGAAACGCACTTAGAGTATGCTTTATTCCTTATTTCTAGAAATAAACAGATTCAAATTCTCAACAGTTCCAAACTTGAATTTTTTTTGAAAAGTTGAAAATTAAGAACTCCTCTTTTAGCCAAGTCATATCAATTTCAACATCATCGACGTAACAGAAATTTTACACTATCCAGAAAGGTCAGTCAGTTCTAACTTTGCAGAAAAAAAATTGTTGGGACACAACTTCTCAACATGTTTTTTGGAGGGATTATGCTTTATTCTCTTAATTTTTTTTCCCTTTTACAAAGATAATATGTGAAAGGTAACAACAGAGAAAGAACATGCTTTCTTTAACTGAAAGAAATTTGTGGAAAATCTTTTTGTTATCCACTGGAATCTTTGTAATGGTACATTCTTAATAAGTTTCATAATTTTAACACCTTAGTATAAATACAGAATTAATTTATATTAATCCTAATAAAGATCACTGCCAAACTACTACTTAGTACCTGTTTGCCAGTGTACTGCATTGGCAAAATTGTGAGTCAATGAGCTAATAGACTCTGTTTTGAAATATGGCCTTGATTTTGTGAACAGCTACCCAGCATTATAATCTTACAAAATCAAATTCTGTCTGTATTTGCCTCCCTGTCTGTAACAAGAGGATAATAATTTACTTCACAGGAGAGATACAAGGATGGGACTGATCCTGTCAGTTCCTATATCTATATCTTGCCCTATAATCACAGGAGTTCAATACCCGGAGGAATACATGGCTGAGCCCAGTGTTAGCAAAAGGCTTTGGAGATGAAAGCATAAGGTATTATTTTTAAAAGACGCATTATTCAGTCTTCAACTGTGAAATCCCTGTTGCTATGTAAAGAAAACATTAATTTTCCTTTAAAAGAACAGTGTGTGGGTTAAACATTTCTGATGGCAGGACTATGCACAGCATGTGGACTTTTAAATATAGATACAAAAAATTAGCCTGAAATACTGTTTCAGGTACTGTGTGAAAACTTGTACTATTTGGTTGAGGTAAACGTTTACGATGAATGTTGAACATGATATCCACAAATGTGCCTTGACATCTGACTCCTAGTGCAACTAGTGGGCATTAAGCACCTAAATACCTCACAGGAGCTGAACCTTATGTCTTGAGGTTGGTGATTAGCTGGGATTTAAATTTAATTGATCAAAATTGCCATCCACAGAAACTATTCAACTACTGTTCAACTCAGGAAGTGCCTCAACTCCCTAGTGAGATCAATTTTTAGCAGCAGAGCTCCAAGGAGACCTCCAGGCATGTGCAGAAACTTCTCCTTCTTTGCACTACTAGATAACTCAGTATTTTCCACAGGCAAGTTCCAACCAAGCTCACACACTAAGTGTACCACCTTTTTTCCTCATCCTAATCTGGCAAGCAAGTAACAGCAAATGAACCAGCTCATACTGTCTAAAACATTTTTAAGACACAGTCAAAGAAGGAAGATGGTGTTGTCCCACATCCCATTATTTGAAGCAGCAGCTTCATTTTTAAAGCTTTTATCCAGGAAGACCAGCTTTCAGATCTTCTTGTCTGGTGGGGTCAAGTCCATCTCCTCTGATTTCAGTAATCAGCTGGAATATTATGTGCAGTGAGAAATCTGTATTCTCAGTATTCCCATAGAAGTTATTTCCCTGTTTTCTATTGGAAAATCAGATGGTTTCCTGATTGCTTTGCTAGTTTTCAGGAACTCTTTCCACAGCTGAATAGGGTCAGGAAGGTCATATGTATACAAAGAAGGTATTGAGGCATTTAACTTTCTTCTGATATCACTACCCAAAATAATCTATTTAACTCCTACAATGAAGATCCTGGAAATTCCCAGAGATACCCATACTCCATTCTCAACAAAATCCTTTCTTCATTAAATGGTGGTCTAATTTCTGGGCAGGCTGCTTTCCTTTCCTCCTCTGCTAATTCAATGAACATCTTCCCCCCTGCACCTTCACCCTTTATTTATTCTCTACATAGAAAACCACCCCCTGGTATCAAATCCAATTCTGTCATTGTTTTTCTCCTACTGATATGAGTTATAGTGAACCGCAAGTCAGAAGAGAGTCCAGGTACACATTGTGGCTAAGGGAGAGGAAACCCAGCTGTTGTTAATTTACATCTGTTATCAGGTTGATTAACTTTTTTTCCAGTAGCAGTGATATCACTCGCTTCAGAGGAAGGGCAAAAATAGCAATGTAAAAGCACATTTGCATTTCATGAATACAGTAAATTAAAAACTTTGGGCATGACCACACTGCAGAGAACTAATAACCTTCTTCAGCCAATAAAAATCCTGGTTTGGGCTACCACGCCTACATTGCTCTCTCTACCAGGGCTAGCCCATTCAAACTACTTCATCAGGTAATCCTGCCCCTAGTCATGACTTATTTTAGCCTATAAAAGGTTGAATTTTTTTCAAATATGAGTTTTTTAAAGATAGACATAGAAAAGCAAAAATTCTCCAATGGCTCGTTTTGTTCCTGGTGTTTTGTTCTGTATGTCCATGTTATATTTGAACTAGAAGTGACCTGTCACTTTTAACGTTGGAAGCATTTGAAATATTGATGTGAGAGAGAGACATTAATTCTCTCTGTGGCTGTCTTGCTCTCATTTAGGTGCAGAAGGACTGCTGAGGCTAATTACCAAAAGTACTGTTGGTATATTAATGACTGTGTGATCTCTTCTCTGGTCAAATGGAGTGTTTCTCTGTCTCAGACTTCGGTTATTGTGCTATAATTTCCCCGTAGGTGTCACTCATCTGACAGCATGCATTCAAATTACATTTCACTGTCTTTTGAATAAAAAAAAAATCTTGATTCACACATAAAATATTCATAGCACAATCTCTGGGAAAGTAATTGTATCCTTAAAGTTCAGATATCACCTCACCCCTGGGGGTTGCATATACCAACTTAGATGTTATACACTGTTTTCAGCCACCACTGTGGATCAAACACAACTGCTGGTTTGATTTCTAGGCATTGTCTCCATATGCATATACATCAGCAATATAAATTGTCTGAAACTCTGGTATAGCTGATCTCATTATATAAAGCGGCTTTTTTTTTTATTAAGGGAACAACAGACGATTTAAATCTCTAGAAAGCTTTCTTGAGACCTGCCAGGTAATTGTCATAGTCATGAGTAAACTGGTGCACAGTCTTCCTTCCAAGAAAATCACTCCTTTCAAATCTATCTTACCTATGTATCTCAGTATGGAAACATACACAGGTGTCTGGAATTGATACAGCTGTCATGAACAATGTGATCCCACTCCACCAAAGCCAGCAGCAGTGATCTCCAGATTTCACTGGGATTTCAGTCAGGTTTGTGACAGACCAGGTATGCCAGTGGGTTAGGTTATGCACCTGACTATTTAGAAGGGTATGTGTGGAAGGCTGAGCACTAGTGGTCTTCATCTAAATTGTATGAAGGGGTCAGGTTCACTTTTATGGACCGCGGCTGGATCTGAGCATTTGGATACGGTAAACAGGGCTATCATCACCTGTATGAGCCAACAGAGGACAACACATCCCATACTCAGTGTTGCCATGAAAAGACTCTTCAGTTTCTCAGCCTGTCATCCATGCAGTGGCTCAAAAAGCTCCATTTCCCATAGCTGGTAGGTCTGCCCAAACGCAAAAATATTGGTCCTACTTACACTTGTAAAACTTCTCCAGTATTGTCTTAGCACAGCCTGGGACATTTTGTTATCTGTCCTGCCATCGCCTCTGTTTCAGTGTGTCTCATTGGCTAGCAATGCTCTGGCTGGTTAATATTTAAATTCTGTCTGTGTAGCCATTCACTTCACTGATGCAAATAATCCTGCGTGGCCTGACCCACTGGACCAAAATCTTTGGCTCAAGGATAAATGTTGCAGTTCACTGAGCTATGCTTCTCTCTTGGGCAATACTCACAAATATAAAGAAGGGACATGCTACAGCTCTGTTTAAAACATTAAATGAGTATTAAAAAATATTGACACAATTAGAACCCAAGTGGGGTTTTACTCTTTACCAGCTCCTATGAATAACACATGCCTTTAATTCATGTCTCTGGTTTCTAATCAATTTCTTATCCATCTTAATAATGTACTACCTCACCCATATTAAGAGAATTTTTACAATAATTTATCGAGGGAAACTTTGTCAAATAGCTTTCTACAAATCCAGACATATTAGATCTATTAATTTAACTTAATAGCTGTTCCACATTGTAAAAGCAACCACTTCCTTTTTCTGTAAGGGTAAGAAAAGAAATAATGCTTCAAGTGTTTGCATTAACCTTACTCTGTTCAGATTATATGATGTGACTATTTCAAAGAACAATTTTTAATAAAAACTGCCAATTTGCACCTGCAGAAAAACTGTGCCCTGCTGGTTGGTGTCCTTACCTCCTACAATGCACATTCCCATTGAGGCTACAAGTCCATAACCTTAAATAATGTAAATGTTCAGTTAATTTAATAATGGTGAAGAAAAATACCACCATATCCACCTTCTTCTGTGTGCCAGATGGATAAACTGAGGGAGCTCATAAAGTACAGCCTCAGCAGAAGTCTCATATTTTATTGCAAAAAGGGATATCCTAAACCCCTACAGTTGTAGGGGGAAGTTATGTTATCAAAACTCACAATAAATTTAACTCGAAATTCATTATATTTCTTAAAACTCAGACATATGGAAATTGGACTCATATATAATCAGCTGGAAAGTGGCATTTTTCATCAAACAGGAGCAACAGCTGAGATGTTTTTTTTTCAAGAGGACAACTAACCCATCCTTGAAGAAGAGTATTTGCTTCAGCTGAATATTTGGTTGGTGTTGATTTGTTGGTATCCTACATTTTTAGATATAAAGCCATTTATCTTGTGAATCTGGAGTTAGAAGACTCAGTATTGCCAGCAATTGAGAACTGAAAAGAACATCAAACCTTGTAATACTGTTAAGAAATCTTGATAAATATCACGTTGAGAAAAATCTTAATTCTTGTTCTCTGTTTAAAGTGAGAAGACTCCAGGACAGAGCAGCTCTTCTTTCATCTTGAAAAGCCTGACATAGACTTTTTGTATCACATACTTGGAATTGTTGACTATTGCTAATCCAGATTTTAAAGGAGAGTTTTTGCCCTGAAGGTGTTGGTACAGTGATTCAAATTTCAAAGGGATCAGAGAAAGAACTGTTTTCTTCCTTGGTTAACTTCACATAAAATGCTAAAATGTGTCAGTCTAATTTCTGATAAATGAAAGCAGCCAATGTTTGAAAATATACTGAGGAAATGGCTGGCTGCTGCTCACATCCAGGGTGAGAATAAGCTATTAAGCTTGAAGGCATTTTAATGACCCTAATATTTTAACATTGACTGTTAAATGAAAATGAAGTTTTGATTTTTAATGTGGAATATGGAACTCCTCCTAATCATTTGGCTAGGACTTCTTGTTGTATCTCATAAATTCATACAATCAGATTAAGCTATGAAAAATTAACTATTAGACCATATTAATTTTTTATTTATTAAACCCACCTGAAGTCAGTGGAGTAAAATAAGGTGTAACTTTGACTCAACAGCTGTATCTATTATAGTTAAGTTAAGGTTTAGATACTTGATCTTTTCTGTTAGCTGTTCTTTTTATTCTGACAAAAAATTACAGATAGGGCTTAGTATTTCTAAAAAATTACTGTTATAATAAATTAATGTCTGATCTTTTTATATTATTAATATTGAATGAACTCTCAGAAAACATTCATAGTTGTTTATGATAGTGCATAGTTATTTAAAATTATATTGATATGTTTTACTAGGAGTTAACACCCTACAGAAGTTTCCTCCCCCTATTTCAAGGAAGAACAGTTTCTGGGATTTAAAGGAACAGTGTTGGCACCTTTTTTTCCCTTTAAAAATTGAAGAACTTTTAGACTACACCATGACACTTTAAGAACTTTTTGTGGCTTTGTATCATGATTCCTTTCATTCCAACAGGTTGAATGGTGTCTTATATATACTTACTATTAACTACTCAAAAGAGTCCTGGAAGTTCAACTAAATCTCATATGAGCAGCCTTCCTCCTTAAGTCTATGCTACTTTGCCTTGAGTCATAAATGGAAACAAGTCAGGATACTCACCGCCCAAAAAGCAGTAGCGTTTGAAAGAGGAATTGTGTTGCACTCATGGTTTATGACTGATGAAAGTCGGGTACTTTTCCCAGCGACTACTTGTTTTGCTCTGGGCGAATCATGCTACAGTTTTCCTTTCTATAAAATGGGAGCACAATGTTTCCTTCAACTACCTTCTGTCTCTCACATCCTTGTTAGAGTGTTAAATCTTAAGATGCATCTCAGACTGTATGGCCAGAGGAAAGTAAAGGTCTTGATCTTAATCAGAACCTCTAAGAGGTAACCGAAGTACAAATAATGAATGTTAATTCAGAATGAAAATCCTTGGATTTTTTTTTTGTAAATGTTCAGTTCAAGTTCAAGATCATTCTTATTTTACCTGAATGACTTTGCTTGTTTTTTAGTTCCAGTTATGCATGAAAAATATTTGGCACTGTAGTCTTTAATGTTGTTCACTGGGGCATTCTAGAATCATTATGTGGCTGAATATGTCCTAAATTCAAGAAAATAAAAGAAAGATTTGTTTAAATATTCTTCTGCTGTGTTTAGAAGACAATACTTCTCAGCACTGTCTCTTTCATTTGGTTGTTCTACCTTCAAGCTTAGTAGGCAGTCTTTTTTTTTTTTTTTATTTAATAGGCCAACCTCAATGTATTGTAATTAAAACAAAGACAGTCTTATTTTATCATGAATTATATATTTGAATTTTATTTTATCCTACAAAGTCATCACATATGATTTATATGTGTCTGACACACTGAAAGTTTACAACTTAAAAGACTGAGTGTTTTTATTCTTTTTTTTTTCCATTTTACTCTTTAATTAATTGGGAAAGGAAAGTAAGCAAGAGGCAACTGATCCAACAAAGAGAAGGCTTATGGATTTAGGGCATCAGAAAAAGATGCTGCCCTTTTCGCCACTTACCATTTCTGGTCACTCAGATTTTAAATGTGCATATATTATAAATCCATTATAAATCAATGTTCCTGCCTTGTGATTTAACATTATCATAAATACAATCTGTTTGTAAGAAGAAATTTCTCAGGCCACAAGTGCACATGGCTCTGTATGACTTCTAGAAAAGGAGAGGGTTTTTTAACAGCTACTCTTTGACACCTAAATCAGGATGCTGGTCTTTGTATTTAATGGATGGAATACTGATGAAATTGATTCAGAGCACCCAAGTTGGATCCTGCTCTGAGTCACTTCCCGAAGACATACTTTAGACACTAAATAAACAGAAAACCTATGATGACCAACTTGGTAAAGTACATGACAAACTTAGGTGTTCAGTAAAACAACTTTTTCTGTAAAATGTTCAGCCCGAGCATAAATGGTTGTTGCCTGAAATTGAATACTTAGAGGATATGATGAGTGTTCTCAGACATCAGTGTTGCATCAAAGTATAAACTAGCTAAAGAAGGTGTGTTTGCTTGGTTGAAAAATACATGTATGAAAAATCATTTTTTAGAGAAAATAGGAAACAACTTAAATAAGGAATGAACAGAAACCACAATAGAGCTAAATGTCTATTACAGTTCGACCCATAACAGAGGAGTCACTTACAAAGTGTAGAGGTGATTTTCCCTCAAGTCTTCCTCTAAAACAAAAGCCCCACTTTTTGAAAGATCATAAAAGCTTATTTTAGCCTTAAAATCCAAAGATTCCAAGAAATCCTGTATTTGTTCAGCTCTGCGTGTCAGCTGTTCCACTAGTTGTGTCTACACAATGCTTCAGAGGAAGCGTAAAGTAAATGACTTGCCCAGAGGGATAATTTTTCCTAACAGCCGGAATTACTGGGCTAGGTTGTGTTCAAAGGCTTCACCCTTACAGCCTATAGAAATAATTTATCTTTTGCTTCATTCTGTTATTGCTTTATACTTCTTCTAGGACCAGAATCAATACAAGTAACAAAGTAGCATGAGAGTCTGCAACTAGGCTGACTGGATAAAGTTTAAGTACTAGTAAATTAAGCAAAAACTCTTCAGGTTTCCAGATTAATTCATTGACAGGAAAGCACTAGAAAAGCATCAGCTGACTGACATCTGATCTCCAAAACAAAAGTCTGCGTTCTTCTTCTTACCATACCCACCCCTGCTCTACTCTGCATCACCAACATGAGAGAAAGCAGCATACCAACATTTCTTATCTATTTGCAGCAGTGGAATCACATTCTTCTCAAGTGCTTTTGAAGTTATGTTTTAACAGGTGCTCTTTTCTCTTAGAGTAATTCTTCTAGGAGTTTATCAAGGGTGCCATGTTGGCAAAACTTAGCTATTTTACCAAATTTCAGAAACACGCTGACAGCAGCTACGGCAGCAGGAGGAGAGCACTTTGCCTGGTCAGGAGAGCTGGGGATTGTTCCAACAGAGCTGGGGATTGTTCCAACAGAGGAAAATTAAGGAAAACACTGTGGTTGTTTTTATTTCTCCTCTTTCTCTTTTTTTTTCTTTTGTTTTTTTAGTGGTTGGGTTTTTTTTGTCATTTTAATTTTGTTTCGTTTTTGTTTTCCATTTAATAAAAATGAACAAATGAAGGAAAAGAAAATATTCTGCATTTTGGGGTATATTTCTAGAGGTGTGAGGATAGAACTAAATTATCCACCAAATAGGGATTTTTAATACTTGCATATTGATTTTAATCAACAGGCACATTTGCTGAATTATTTCCATGCAGGAAAACTTACTCCCAGCAACGTCAGCCAGCTCACACACACATGCACATACACATGCAAACCCACAAAGTGATTAAAGTAGAATAAAAGTTCCTGCAGAGAATGATACTAGGACTTCACACCAAAATTCACCTCTTACAAAGAGGCTGTCCTCCTAATCAGTCATCAGTTTGCACTATATTGTGTTAGTAAAGCCTTATCATCCATCCGTCCATCCATCCATCCATCCATCCATCCATCCATCCATCCATCCCCATGGGTGCAAGATTTCAAACATCCCCTACTAATGTTTGTGGCCTCTGTTCAAATAAACCTACTGAACGCAGCCCCACATTACCATAAAAATCCCTTACAACTATAAAAATGTACCTGAGAAAGCCATAAAGAATTTCAGTTAACAAGCAAAAATGGTACAAGAGAAGCTTCAGAATGAATTGCCACACTCAGAATGTGGCAAAACTTACTTTCTGCCCCTGCCTAGTTAGCCACCTGTTCTATCAAGTCTAAAAGGTGAAAGAAAAAGCAAACAGAGGAAAGCAAACACAAACTACTGCAGTATGTGTCTGTGGTTTAGGAAGAAAAAACCTAAATCCCCTCTTGGAGCCCATTTATTTCTGTAAATATACAAATATTATTGCACTGCTTTCTAAACAAGAAAATTTACAGTTTATCGTGAACCAAAACCATTGCTAAGAAATCAAAACATTGGTATAAAAAAGAGGAAATTTCTACTTCACTCCAACAGGAATTTAAACCTAAGGAAAGAATTTCTGATGTAAAAGTACTATCAAACAAACAGTCTGACCTTGCATGACAGAAGATGTGTGATAAAAAATCATTTTAAGCTCCTTGACTAAACCAATCAATCTGTTATACTGCTCTTCCTGTGTTTTTTGGAGATGCACTTCCTTGTAAAAAAGTAGAGCTAGACAAAAAAGAAAAACATTATTAATAATCTAGGAATCCTTTAATGACAACCTATGTATTTTTCTAGCAAAGACATAGAAATCCACTTGACATCCTATCAAGAATGGAGTCTCCTTCACTGGAGACATTCAAACCCCGCCTGGATGCGTTCCTGTGTGATGGACTCTGGGTGACCCTGCTCTGGCAGGGGGGTTGGACTAGATGATCCTTCGAAGTCCCTTCCAACCCTAGAATTCTGTGTGATTCTGTAATTCTGTGATAAATTCTCTGTGCTCCATCCAGTTCTAGAACAAGGTCTTTGGGGGATTCGGCACTTAAACTTCGCACAAAGAGCAATTCACATTTCTCATTTATTCAAGTCCTTCTCTGGTGTGCCTTTGAAAAGAGAACAAACATATTTGTTGCTAAGGAAGGTCATACAAATATTTAAAGTTCTGTTTGGATTAAGATTTTTCAACATTAATGTAAAATGAAGCTGCTTTTTTCTCTTTCAGCATCTGAGTCTTGAAGAACATCAGTGGGTGAGTAGCAGCTAACTTAGAAATTTGCACAGTAGCACTGAATGGAGAGATAAAGGAAAGATACCAGAACAGCCAAGATTCATTCTTCACTGACTTAGATGCCACAGATTTTTGCACAGATGTAGCAAGAATGTTTGCTCTTGGTTTCTGGTTGGTTAATAGGAAATGATTATTTAGATCACAGCTTGCTACAACAGCATACTGAGGTAATAAGTGAATCACTGCAAATCACATAGCACAGCTGGTGCAGGCTCCAGTTCTCTAGAGCCACAGTTCAGTGTCCCATCCAATGAGCTACTCAGCTTATGCAAAGGTTTGGGATTGTTGGGGTTTTTAGCTCCTTCAGTCTCAGGATTTCTCCAAAGGCTGAGCTTGTGCTTATTAAAAGTTTAAAAGAAGGATGTTCATGTGGCCTGAATGATGAACTGGTTGGTCAGTGTACCCATGCAAGATTCATTCCTATGTGAGAATGTTACCATACAGATCCAATTATGTAAGTCATGATTATTAAACAGCTGCTGAATTTCAGTGTACAAGTGTGTGGTACTGGAATAAAACCCTTCATAACTTCCTTTTCATCACTTTCAGCAACACTTGGCCATTACTGCATCTTATAAATATTGAGGAAGTAGTACTAGTTAGAATTACATTTCTGTTGCAATTTCCATATAAAAAAAAACCCAAACAAACCAATACAAAACCCACAACACATTCTGCAGCAATGGGGATATTAATTTTTGACACTATATATCTCACACTAAAGAAGAAAACTAGCTGGTATGATAGAAAGCAGCAAAATTTAAGTTTATGAGTTTAGATCATATGTTGTGAATCAACATAAAATCAAATTCAACAAATAATACAGTTTATGCCTGCACTGTTATTTTAGTCTGTTCCTCTGGTCCCCTGCCCAAGTTTCTCACTTGCTGCTTCAGTCCTTGCTCCCATTGGGAGTGAATCAGCTGGCTGGCACTGAGGTTACACACAGACACAGAGCTGTGCAGCTCACCGTGGGCTGCTCACTCCTTCAGGCAGTACAGATGCAGACCTTCTGCTCCCAGCTGCGCTAACCTTGAATGGTACAAATGCAAGCTAGTTCCTGTTAATTAGCTTTAGTGTCAGTGTTTTGATTTGACATAGCTGACTAATATGGCATAAGTAACCATAAACATGCAGACATTTCACTAAAAGATGTGTAAATGTCTCTTTAGATAATGGTTTCAGGACAATAAATCCCCCAAAGCACCAAGAAAAATATATATTTTTTAATGAAGAATAATCTGTGAGAAAGCTCTCTGTGAAAGGGAAAATGCAATGGAAATAGCTATAAGGTGTTGATGAAATGTGTCCTGTACTCCTAATGCCATGTCCTTAGCTGATGTGAACAGCTTTATGCTGAAGACAGACTCTGACAACACTTAAATCCAGAAAAGGACTGCACTGTTGTAATGCTGAGCACAACTTTTAAGGTCATTGCTGCTTAATTTATCTTCATCCCCAAGGTAGTCCTCAAAGCTTCTTTTCAATACAAGGATACTGAGATGGAATTTACAAGATACTATACATAGCAGGGGGACATCAGATACAGTCAGTGGTAATATGTCAGTGTAGTGGTCTAAAACCCACATTGACTTTTGATGTGAGAGCCAGATCCCACAAAGTACATGGGTGTGTGCAGTAGGAAGAATATAAGTGTCTAAGAACAAATGGGATTGAAGTGGGTGAGGGTGTGGGCAGAACAAGTATCTGAAGAGCCACAGACATCCACATTTTCCTCCAGTTATGTTACATAGTGGTCAGATTTCTCATGCTGATCAGACACAGTGATGTTGTTTCTTTGGTTGAGCTATGGCAAATTTTCCTTGTCAAACTTAGAGATTTGCAGTTCAGGTACCAACCACTTAAATACCTGAAAACTGCTAGGGATAGCCCACTGAGTAGGAAAAGACACATAAAATAGTTTTTTCTGTGCTTTTTTTTCAGTGTGCTTGTCCTACAAGAATGATAGTGGTCCTACAAGGTTCTGATAATGGGCATCCTTTGATACGCCACCAATTTTGTGGAATAAAATGTTATTGCTCTTTACACAGGTATTCCCTCATGTTAATTCTATCATAATCCAACATTATTCAAACTTGGAAAAAGTTTGTCTTTCTCCATCATGTTTGTTTATGCACTCTGTTGTCAACTGTTAAATGTTTAATAGGTCTTTCTCTATTTGTCTCCTGGAACTGTCCTTCTAAACAGTTATGTAGCAGTTATTAAAGTTACAATAGAGAATACTGCACCCTTGCACCACAGATATAAAACACAATGCAAGTTCAACATTCTTTATAGAGAAAATCAATAGATCTTCTAACAAAGCAAAACCTTCAGCAGTTTCTTATCCAACTCACAAACCCCTTTGGTTCAGCAAGTAGAAGATGAATGACAGATAGCACTGAGCTAATTTCAAGAAAACAGTGCCAAAGCAAAATTCTTAAATGACCTATTATTCCTGAAACCATTGAATTTACACATTCATTTGTCATTGTATATGGGACTGTGTCCTATTATATGGTAAGGACAGTTATTCTACTGATTAAATAATACATCAATAAAGACATCTATTGCACCATTATCAGAGCTTAAAATGCATGTTAAAATATTGGTGATAATATATTCTAAATTAATCAATATTTTATTTGGACAGTGGTTTATAAATATACTTATTTCCCAGGAAATCCAGACTTCCTTTTTTGTTTTTCTTTCCTTTAGCTTTGCTTTATTGTCCCAGTAATAAAAGGATGTGCTCCCTTCTAAGCCCTCATTGAATCATTGCACTGCCACCTTATACTTATTATCTATATAAGAAAAGTTCATTAAAAAATTTGTTAAGACTTGATTGTTTTCTGCTTACATATGTAGAAGCTCTAATGTTGGCAAAAAGCACAATCGGGTGGTTATGGTAGAGGGCTTAAGCAATTATAGTATGTTAGTCTCACTGACAGTATGTTTCAATAGTTAAGAGAATCCCAGACAATAAAATTTCCTCATAAGGAGCTGCAGCCAACTAATACCATCATCGCTGGTGTCTTCTGAGAACTTTCTCTTTTTCTTAATTTACCTATTTCTTGCACTCTGCTAGCAGACAGCAGAAACTACTTATTGTAGCATCATAGAGGAAGGTTTCATTATGATTTCTGAATCTGTTTTCTTATGAAATAACTTTTTAAATCCATGTAGTAAAGGTGTAGTAAAGCTGATGTTGATATGTTGATTTCACTGAGGTATGTATAAATTGTTGATTAGATGACTACTCACAACTAGATGTTACACATTAATCTAGCCAGCTTGAATTACTGAGATTGAATTCAGCAAGAATGGCAGCACCATAAAGACAGGATGCCAAGGGAAGTTCTCACTTTTTGCTACATAGCAGAGAACTATGGTTAATATAGAAAGAAGTCATGAAGTAAAACAGATGGAAGAAACATGAAGGTGTTAGGGAGGAATCCAGAGCAGTAAGGAGTAAAGGGAGATGACTTGTTTTGCATGAGCAGTCAGCATTCTGGTCACATTTCTGGGTCAGATTTTATGAATATTCATTTTCTGATTCTATCTTTATTACTATTAAACCAAAAATATGATTATAGTCTCAGAGGGATTAGTTCTGAGAATAAGTATTTGTCATTTGTCTGGTTAAACCAAAACTTGGACTTTTCTTAAAAAAATCTTTTTTTAAAACAAAAGTTTTCCACAAACAAGAAAAAAAAGCCTAATAAGTCTACATGAAAGACAGCTGTGACTTGACCTAAGCAGTTGCAGAAAGGGTGAACCAGGTAGAGAACTCTTATTCCTATTAGTCCCTGCACAGAGAAGGTGGCTAACAAGAGGCTGGAATAATCAGAGGCTGTTCATTCACTCAGTTCCATCCACAATATTCCAGGGTCCTATTGCATTATAGCAAAAATATATGACTGGTTTTACTATATATGATCCCTGGTTGCTCAGACAATTTCTCTGTATTCCTCCCAGGGTACCTGTCCTTGCTTCCACCCTCTGTAGACTTCCTTTCTGAGCTTGAGTTTGTCCAGGACCTCCTTGCTCATCCATGCAGGCCTTCTGGTTGTTTTGCTTGACTTCCTCTTTCTTGGAATGCAGCATTGCCAAACTTGGAGGAGCTGATCCTTGAATACTAAACAGCTCTCTTGGGCCCCTTTTCCCTTTAGGGCTTTTTCCCATAGTACTCTACCAATGTCCGTGAAGAGGCCAAAGTCTGCTCTCCTGAAATCCAGAGTAATGATCTTGCTGTGCACCCCCCTTGCGGCCCTAAGGATCTTGAACTCCATTTCATGGTCACAGCAGCCAAGGCATCCCTTGAGCTTCCTGTTCCCCACCAGCCCTTCCCTGTTGGTGAGAACAAGGCCCAGCACAGCACCTCTCCTTATTGGCTCCTCTGTCACTTGGAGAAGGAAATTGTCATCAATGCATTTTAGGAACCTCCTGGATTATTTGTGTTGGATTATCTTGTGTTACCCCTCCAACAGATATCAAAGTGATTGAAGTTCCCCATGAGGACCAGGGCTTGCAAACTTGAAGTACTCCTATCTGTTTATAAAGGGCCTTGTTTCCTTGGTGTTCCTGGTCGGGCAGCCTGTAACANATAGAGGACAACAGTCACCCCTCAGCGCTCCTGCCTGTCCTTCCTAAAGAGCCTATATCCTTCCATTCCAACACTCCAGTCATAGGAGTCATCCCACTATGTGTCCATGATGCCAGGAATATCATAGCACCATGGGGACATGCACGTCTCTAAGTTCCTCTTATTTGTTTCCCATTCTGTGTGTGTTTGCATAGAAACATTTCAGTTGGGCCTTCGATGAAGCTGACTTAGTGGCTGGAGTGGCTGGACTTCCTTTGAGGTATTTCCCCAGTGCTTCCCTGTTGGCTCCTATTACCTCAGGAGCCCCTGGCACATCTCCATAACACTCCGAGTGTGCTGCAGTGTGTCCAGCATATCCCCAGTTAACAGGCTGAAGGTCTTTTCTAGTACCCTGTTCCTCTAACCTTGGTGTGTATTCCCCCAGAATTTCACAGGTAAGCTTGGTATTGTTCCCCTTCAAATCAAGAACCAAGAAGGAGAGAAATATTGGTTTGAATTGAGACCTACTCTGATGTTAGGACACTGATATAGAAAAAAAATTTAAAATGCTTCATTTGAGTGAAGAAAAATGATTGTATCTGATGTGCTGAAGGTGATGGCACATTTAAATCTGTTTAAGAACGTGAAGAACACTAGGCATTGAGTTTCTGGGTCTGCCCATAAACTTTTACAGTCCTACTGATTCACGGACTACAGGATATCTCCTATTTCCCCCAACCAACTGAGAATTTCTCCACTGATTTGGATCAACATGTGAACAGACTAGTAATGAACAGATTCCTTCACTTGGAGGGAGTGCCTTACTGAGGGGAGGCTCTGTCTGGCCAGCCTTTCAAATACCTTTAGTATCTTGTGTTTTGCTGTTTACACTGACTCCTGTACCATACCAATTGCCAACTACTGCAGTAGCAGAAATAGCAAAGAAAAATCACAGTGTCCATGCTGCATGGGTTGACAGAGCTACCATGCCTTGGAAGTTTTCAGGCACTAGGTCTACAGCATCTAGAGGTTTTAGAGAGAAGCATGTCGAAGCATGGGTAGAATGGGGAACTACCACTGAGATCCTTCACACTACTGCAGCATTGTTAAATAGTGCCATCAGGTCCTTCAGGAGGGATTTCTAAATGCTTCAGCAGGTAGCAATCACAAACCCCAACTACTGACTCCTGCGTACAAGCAAGGACCTGTTCCCTACCTAAAGGTTCCCTCATATCCACTGTAATGAACTGGCAAAGAGTCAGTGCTAATTTGGCAGGGTGAATGCTTGTGGACTTGAAAAAGAACCTTCATCTGATTTTCCAAAATGCAAAAAAAGAAATGTAAATCATGCTATCCTCTTTCAAAGTCTATTAGAAGGTAGCAGTGATATATAGTTCAACCTAGCACCTTTCACAGTGACTAATATGCAGCTTTCCTGGTGTTCACTAGGATGACTGGTGATAATGATAATGATGAATATCCGTGCAAAATATTTGAGGTTTTTGGAAAACAGTTCCCTTTGACTCATTAAGTACACAGGCTTCGCCAGCAAAATAGTATGTCAAAAGCTATTTCCGAAGAACACAAGCTACTACTTCATTTAAACAACCCAGGATAATTTTAAAATGACTGAATGTGCCTAGGGATTGCAAATGTAAAGCAAAAGTAAATTTTCCCTCCTTTAGGACTTGTCTTTACATTAGCTGAGAAAACATTAAGATTACTCTCACTGCACTCATATCTCAACTTTATTCGCATAGAATTTAGTGATGGTAATAAATTCTTTGAAAAATTAGTATCCCTGGTATGAAGAACTGCAGCTGATGTGCTAACTGCATACAGACAGAACCATGGCAGTTTGCTTGTAACATTTAACCTGGAAATGTAAAGAACAAAATAACTCATTCACTGTGTAATTCTGACATCAACCAAAATAAATGCAAAATAATAATACACAATCAAATCCAATGCATGGCTACATGAAGCTGGAAGTGGCTGTGACTGGCTGCAAACTAAGTTAATGCATAGGCCGATTCCTTCACTGAATGTAATCAGGGGGCAGATAGTTAACTTTAGTTAACTCACATTTAGTGTCTCACATCACATATTCAAGCTTGGAATATAATGAAATGAGTAATTGGCATTTACCCCAAAAGTGCCTGTATTAAATGGATGCTCAGAAGAAGCAAGCAATATAAAGCAAACATAAAAACTAGCAATGTCTAAGTGATGCTTTTTTCTCCTAGGGAACTGTAAGAAGATTGGACAACAAATGAATAAGCAGAATAAAAACATAGAAGAACCAGTGTAGCCAAGCTTAAGTATCATGGTAAATGGGGGGAAAGGAAGAAGGAAAAAAAAACCTAAATAAACAAAAAAAGAATAAAATTAAATATGACATGAATAATTGTGAAAAATAATCCTTTCTCTAAAAGGGATTGAATGTATTTAGCCATTCATCTCCTAACATTGTCAACACATACTTCTGTTTCAGTCTTAGAATAGTTTCTTTAATATTTAGGAAGTGCCACTGTCGTTTTCCTCCTCTGCCTTTCTGGTTGCATCCCTTATGACTGACTGCTTGCTGCTAATGTCAGTGTCCTCAGGGAGAAGAATCATCCTCCCCCTTCAGTTTCAGTTTGAGGCTGATGAGCATGAAGAGAGATGGCAGTTTGATGGACTCTGCAGCATGAAGACATGTCCAGCATGGAAAGAGAAGACTGTTCAGTAAAAAGCTCTTTTTTTTCTGCCAGTCTGTTAGGGAGATGTACTAGTGTTTGCATTTCTTCCTAAATGTGAAAATAAAGAGCTATCACACCTAATTTTAACTGTTTCAAACAGAAAAATAATACCCAAAAATATTGTGATATTCTTGGAATTAAATATATTATATTTATAGTGCATAATAAAACATATGTTCTGCCCCAATATTGCACTAGGAAGGAAAATTTATCCAAACTCCATCTGCTTTTCACCATCCATTGTAAATGCATTAATAAAAACAGACTTACCAAATAACCTGACAAGGTCTAGAGATAATAACAAAATGCAAACCACTTTTACAATTATGTGGATATGGCTGCAAGAGCCCTTCTTGTTACCCATGTCCTTGAAAAGACTGCCCCTGGCTTGCAGCTTGCCAGTTAAACTATGGACAGCTTGAGAAACAGAACCCTTAAGAAGGAAAAGCTGAATTTCCTGCAAATATTCCTGGTAGTAAATACAAAGGATCTCTCTGCACACACAGCAACAATGTCCTCATCTGCCATCCTGCTTGCAAGCCATAGCAAATGTGTTTACCAGGTGACCAAAAGTAACTTGCTGTTCCTGGATAACAGGTCATCTTGTTATACTTGAGGCTGCTTTAATGATGCTAAAAATATAAACCTCATGGCTACAAACTAGGATAATGGAATTGGGCCCCCACTCTGTTATGGCTCAAACTTCACATGATACGTGATGTCAAAGCTAGAGAATAATTTTGTTTCCCAAAATGGACAGAAGATGTGATTTAAACTGCCTGGGTTGGAAACTTATAATCAGTCATCCAAAATAAATCGTATTATTTAAGACTTATTCAGAGGCAGACAAGCTGAAAACCCATTTTTATACCATAAAAAAGTTTATAGGCTCTCATAAACATGTAAATTACTTCTTCATACACATTCTGCACACTGATTTGTTTCATATGTTAGTTTTTCTGTTGTGCTTTGTAACGGTGCTCAGCAGTTTTTATTTTCAAACACCCTACACTGGGTTTTTCATTCTCAATAACAGCACCAACCCAAAACTACTCTCCACACATGCCCTGCAATGAAAATGTTGCTTTGGTTCATAGGTTTGAATTAGCATAGAATATGCCATCTAAACTCTCCAACAGCATCTGAATTTGTGTGTTTGCTATTGCAAATATGCTTGCTAGATTTTGTTGTTGTTTTGTTGCAGATGGGTGCAAAGGAATACTTTCAGAAGGAAATAGGAGTGCAGGCAATCACACCTCCCTCCTTCACCTGGTAAGACTTATGGGTAGTTCCCAAGTCATAGTAGCTTATGTTGTATGAACTACCAGCTGCTCTGTGCATACAACACTGGGTTGTAATACAACCTGCTTGTGGTTACACAAGGTTACTAGGGCTTACAGGTGCCCTGATTATTTATTTCTTCAGTGCAAAAAGTACAAATTGGCTGCAAACCGTGGCATATGGACACACCATAATGTTCACTTCTCTATCAGTTAACTTGCCTCATGTAGAGGGGAAGTCTCAAGAGCCACATCACAGTACCTCGGGAAACAACACTGGAGCCAGAGCAGATATATGAGCCTGTTTGCTTGGACCTTACTGAGAATCTTGGCTGCAAATAACTCCTCTCCAGACCTGGCACCCTAGAGCAGAGGAAAATAACACTCAATGATATAAACCTTCCAATAAACCTTCCATTGGCCTTAAGTGTGTTAAGGGGTTTTGAAACTTTTATGGAAAAGATTTTTCGAGAGAACATGTTTGTAAACACTTCCACTTGAAGTCAACAGCCTGTTTTCCTGAATTCAGGAGAAAAACAAGAACAGCTAAGAACAACTGGACCTGTCTTACTGGCCAAGGGCATTTTCAGAGAAACAGAGCAAACCTAGATATTTTTGTCTCATTTCATGCCTTTATGTGTTAAAAAAATAAGCTAAGTCTTTTACAATGTTGTATTGTACTTCAATTTGCTTTTACCTCAAAATGCAAATCTTCCCTGCCAACAAATACAGAATGTAAATCTGGCCAATTGGATGACAAGAAAGAAGAAGAAGATTACAAATGATATTGCAAAGATAGTAGATAAAGTACACAGCCTAGTAGGAGATAAGTGTATAAAGATTATTGCCACGTATATTTACTCTTGTGTAATCTGGAAATGACTGGAATAATGACAGTATTACTTATACAGCTGTTTATGTATTTAAACATCTTTTTCGTGTTATTTGAAAAGATTACAGGCAAACACAAATAAACACTTTTTCATGTTATCCTGTTAAAGTGAACAAAAAAAATGGTCTTTAACTGCTGTTTTCTTTTTGCTTCCATGTAGTAATCAGGCATCACCTCTGGAACTCTTCCTGTTGCTACAGTTTCAGTTACTGTTCTTCCCTTTGTAAAATGTGAAGACCCTGATCCTGAAAACATCCCTAGTTGTATTTCTGGATAAATCCAGAGATTAGGTAAGTTTTTAGTTATCTCTGCCCTGATATTCACAGACTTGTTCATCTCCCAGTTGGAGTACTGATTTGCTTTAAGATTAACCCAATTCTATTGAATTAAAAAAGTTTTCTTTCAGTGATTTCATGGGATGTGAGAAGCTTGTGATGTTGATTTCACTGGTTTCTGATATTAGGAAAGAAAATTATTTTTTTTCCGTACTCAAAGAATATATATAACACTAGAGAAGTTCACTGCTGGGTTTGGGAAATTACTGTTATATTTTCTTTTCTTTTGTTGTTCTTGAAGCAAATTTTTGGGGTCACAAAGTTCAAGTGAATTTCTTATTTGCTAAGATATATTCTGTAATCATTATTAAATATTAATGCTGAACAAGAAGCACTGCTTCTGTGTGCTTATAAAAAATAGTTGCCCTAAAATGTGCCATACAATTCTCTTTTCTTTTTCCTTTAAAATTGATTTAAATGCTTTTAAATATGACATCAGCCTTGAAGCTTTTCATAGGAACAAAGACATATAGGTCAGGAGTGTGACAAAATTACATTTAAATGTCAGACCATCACTTACTTTATTGAGATATGAAGAAATGTCTGCCTATTCACTGAAAAAGTATTTAAGTCTATTTCAAGTGATCAAAGACAGTTCTCCAGTAATGATGCCTTTGAGTGGCTCCAGGAAGATGTGGAATAAAAACATAGATAGATTTGATGCAGAGAAATGGTGGAGAATAAAATTAGAAATTGTCTACTGGTCTGAAAAGAAGTTGTCATGACCACATTACAACTGTACTTGCATGCAGTATGAATTAAAGTAAAGAAAAATCAAATAAAGGACTTATTTTTGTGAAGCACTGTAGTTCAAAAAACCCCAGAAAAGATCAAAATTGGGGAAAGATAAAACTTCTTTAACATAGCTGTGCCAACGTTGCCTCCACCCATTTGTAATGAAAAGTAAATGCAGAGGGGGTCAGGAACTTCTGTGCCAGGAATCTGCAGTCAGAGATGATACAGCAACCAATGCTATTCAAAGGCAAAGACAGAAAAGTGAGTCTAAAGTCTATTAAGCGAAAGGTCTTGCAGGGAGAATATTATGGAACTACAGTCTGATTTTACATATCTGAATGAAGGACTGCCTTACTTACAGCTTACCCCTCTAAGTACCAGTTTGAAGTGAAGACCCTCCTCCTGGTTCATGCCTTACCAACAGGGAAGATGAAATGGACTTCAGCTCTCTCAAGCATTGCTCCATCCACAGGACAGGTAGGAGGTAGTGGTGAGCAACATGAAAGGACCAGCAACATGAAAGCAACAGCTTTCTTCACTGGTGCCATCAGCCACCCCTACCTCCTTCCATGATATTTTTAAAAGCAGGTGTCATACTCGGGAAAGGACTCACATCCCTGGAAGGTGTAGAGGCATTCTTCCAATAACTTTGTATGCATGTGTGTGTCAGCACCTTGGGGTGAGTTCTATTTCCATGTCAGAGATACTCTTGGCTGCTGGGGGACCACCTAGGAGTGCACTGATGCATTCTGGATGAGGTGCAGGTACCTGTTTCCTGGGAAGAACATGGACTGTGCTCATTAGTCAATTTTGCCTGTGCAAGTTACAGAACAACTGTCAGCTAATTGCCTTCCTTGACTGGTAGCCTAAATTGAATTGGAATTAGCAGTCTGCAGGTAAAAAGTTTTATAGCCTATTCTAAATCTCACACCTTTTTTCCCTATATTGCTGGAGTTGAGGAAGGGAGAAGATGGAAAGTTTCCTTGTCTTTCTCCACACAGATTATTACTTTTCACTCCAGAAATTCGTACTTTAACATTGTTGATTATTTAACGGACAATTTTCAGTGCATTTTTTATGATGTACTTAAGAGCTCAGAAACTATGAGTTTGCTGTGCTGTACAATACTTTTAAATTATGGGACAATCTGCATTCACGATGTGCTGTAAGTTGACAATATATGGGTACCTTAACTGGCAGAAAGACACTGTCCTTGTAGTCTAGTGTACTTACTTTACGCTCACTCTGGCAAATAGAGCAAGTAGACATTAAATGCTGCAGACATTCAAAATACCCAAAGTGCATTTTTCATCCAGTATTATTTTTCACAAATATGCTTAGGTGACAGCTTGTTTAATATACACTGAATAATATGGGTCATGGCATTTGCCAGTGAGAGAGCTCCACCAACAAACATTTTATTAGGTGCATTACTACTTAGTGTTCACACCATCATAATATTTACACTTCCTTTTTATTTGGTGAATTACCAAGGACTACACTAGTCTAGCCCAACATTAGGGGCTGTATATAAAGAAAAACACTAAGAGGGTGCATCCCTGAACGACACACAACACAGAGCACAAAATATTGTTTCTCTTCAAGGGGTGGAGACTGTGCCTGAATCCAAAAAATGCTATGGGCACAGAGGCTAATAGCTACCCTACTAACCCCAGCTCCCTCTGACTAGGAGAAGCTTGCCATCTCCCTGAATTCAGAAGGCAATGTGTTTTAAAGGTTTAAAAGGGTCAGCCTCAGGTTTACCTGGATGCAGGTTTCTTACATAAAGGTCACTAGGCTAAGACATGACCACTCTTATATGGGCTAGAGAAGACGGAGGCTCTTTATGCCTTCTCCTCTCCAGCTGTATGGCTAGAACAAAACCATGACTTTACAGCCAGCGGTAATTTACAGAACATGCATGCAAAAAAACATTTGGGCAAAGCATCTCAACATCAGGATTCTGGAGTTCTTGTTCATCACATTGACATACATATCTCCACAGATCTACCTGTAAGTTCATCACCTTCTTAATTCAATTGAAAATAGCTCCACAATAGCATGTCCAGAATATTTGAAAGACTAGAAAAAGAAGAAATAAAACATTCTCTCCATACCTCTATATTCTGAGTGTGTTTATCCCATGCAGAGACATTCTTATACTAGCACCCATATGAGATATCGCATCAACATCGCCAAGAGCGATGCCATGAGGGAATGCTCTTACAGAGACAAAAGCAGCATAGACACATTAACACTGTGCCCCAAGCACACTAATAAGACCTGTCACTTGCCAGCACTAGCTAACAACGACTCTGCTTTGAGCTGACATAGATATATTGCTCTTGAGTACACTCAGAGTGATCTGGAGATCTCTACAAGAACCCTGTTGCTCAATTCAGACAAGACCACAGACACACAGTATCAGACCCATCAAAATGCTACAGTCAGGATGTAGTCAAGAACCCAGAGGCAGAGTGAGGAAAAAAAAATGTTATGCTGTTTTGTAAGCATGGTTCTGACTGGCACCATGTCCATAGACTCATCGTTATCAGGCAAATTCAGATGATCTGCTTATTTTAAGTATTTTTTTCTATTTCTAACTTCTTCCATTCACTTTTGCTAACGTAGTAGTTTCGTTCATAATCCCCTATGCCATCACTGTATTTGAGTATGTGTCCAACACAGAATTGCACCTCTAAATATTCCAATTCATTTCTCTGGAATCGACTCAGCATTGGGATTTTGAATTTGGGTCATAAAGAGCTTTTTGAACCCAATCTGCTTCTGACACAACATCTTTGAGATTGTTTGAAGACAAGTAATGATTTCTTTTTGCAATGGAAATGGAAACCTGATTTACTGGGCTTTACTCACCCCGTGACACGACGCTGCACCACCACAGCTGCCAATCAGGATGCTGCCAAACACTGATTTTGGAACCCAGTATCCCAGCAATCAGCAACACTGAAAGTAACAAGCACAAAGCTCATATTTTTTTCATGAGAAAGAAGTTTCCTGTCCATCAGTGCTCAGCTGAGACTTACTGTTTGGACCTTGTAAAGTTTGACAACAGAGTTACCATGCTGTTTGTTCTGCAAAATAAACCTCCAAATGGCAACCACAGGCATGTCAATTTTTGTAGACTGTATTTCAAAGACACACACAAACATAGTGGCATCTGTTACTTCACCATGCCACATTACCACGGAAAGATTACTCCTCTGGTGGTTACTTGCTCTTAGAAATACTGGGAGTGTGGATCTGAAACGAAAGGGGTCTCTTCTGCACAATGAGACAACTTCGAAGATTGCATTGCATTCCTCATTATCACCATCACCATCCTACCTAGATCATCATGGTTGTCAAAGTACTTTTGGAAGATTATCAAATAGTTTTTTTCTATTTCTTTATACCTCTTCTTATTTCACCACCACCACCAATTTTTTCTAATACCGATTAACAGGTCAGGAACTGAGGCACAGTGAAGTGATTTGTCTCACATCTAGCAGCAGAAGTTACAAAGGTGAGACAAGAATTAGGTCTCCTGAGTCCCTGCTGACCATGAGATAACATTACCACCCTGTCTAAAATTTAAATCAGGCCTACTTGCACAGTCATAGCACCTTTTGTTTTCCCTCTATTCTTTTCATTATAAAGTCAGGATTTCTGTCCAAATTAGCATTTTGATTCTGGAGTGCTGAAATATATGTCCTGACATGCAGATGCCAAGGAGCTAAACCAGTTTGATATACAAGGGCAAACTGAAACCAGAAATTGTGACAATCCGCTGGTGATTAAACTGTCTTTGTTGCTTTATTTGGTGGGTCCTGTTGGTGCTTGGGGAGACTAAAGCTGTTTGAATGCTTCTCTTCTACTTGAGAATCTGGCTTGACAGGAATTGACTTTAGGCAATTTTGATGTGCAGCTTAACTCCTCTTTTTATCTTGTCTTTTTTGTGCATCCACATGCACACCCTCCAGCTTGTACACAGATTCCTCCAACCTTGCTAGTCTTCTTTTGATAGCTTGCCCCCTTTACCTACACATACACCCTTCCATCCAAATGACATGAGCTCTTCCTCCTAAAGATAGATAATCACTGCTAAACATTGAATGGTGACTTGCATGCCCAGGTCACATATCTCATCCTCCATCTCTACTCATCTGAAGCAAGATCTCATCTTTCTTGTAACATATTCTTTTTCAAAAGAATTATGAAAAGAATGAAGGTTTGTGGGTTTTGTTCTGAAAATAATCTGTATGCTGTATTTCCAACATTAGCGTTTGAACTTCTTCCAAGTTGATATTAGTTACATGGTACAGGCCTTTCTTTCTTTCTTTTTTTTTTTTTTTTTTAATTATGAAATTTGCTATGACAGTTTTTAATGTTCACCAACACTTTTGAGGATCTTGATCTAAGTGGAAAATCAAACGTTTGTTTTACCATTGATAATGATCACTTCTGTTAAAGGATGGTATCAGTCTACTGGCAAAAATGAGAGATATTCAGATATGAAAAAATCATAATAAGGACATGGAAGTGGAAGTTAAAGCTAGACATGCTAAAATGAAAGGCACACCTTTTATCAGTAAGATTAATTATGATTATAGTATAATGCCAAAGAAAATGGCAGGGTCTCTAGCTAGGGTTTTTTTTAAGATTGTGTTCCTAGAAGTTCTGCTACAGTGAAGCATGTGTTCCTGGGCCTCAGTAGCAGGACCTGGACAAAATCCCACTCCCTGCATTATTTTGGAGGTCAAACCCCACCCCGGGTTCCCACTAGAGAGGTACATCTCTCTTGAGGGGAGCTTAAAGTGCTGTAGCTATTGGACCCTGTTCCCAATGCACTCTTTCTGCTGGTCCTGGGCACAAAGACCATGCTGCAGAAGGATGGCAGAGAGAGGGGCCAGGTTGCATGTCCATAGGTGTTATCTCTCTGATCTGGCTCTACATCAAAGTGAAGGCATGAAAGAGCAGTAGCCATGCTGTGAGACCCCGGAGGAGAGCTTCAGAGAGGCAGGAAGGAGCAGAAAAAGCCACGTGGGTGGTTAAGTCATACTCTGTGGCTCACTCTCCCTTCCAGCCCAAAGCCCGTGGCACCAGACATCTGAGAGAGAATGGAGATGCAGATCTGAGCAGCAGTGTCTGGATAGAGACAGGCAAGCAGCTGACAGAAAACATAAGGGCTGGGAGGACAGTGGCCTGGAACAGATGGGATGAGAGGAGGGTGAGGCAGGGATGAGTGCTCAGCAGTGGAGTTGGGAAAGAGGACAGAGATCAAGAGTCCCAACTAGCATAGAATGGGAACTGCTGTGCTGACTCTGGTTCTGAAGAAGGACCCCCATCAGATGAGTACGTACCCTCATCACATAAAGGTATGAAGAACATCTGCAGTTTGCCTAGAATTCTGCCTTACTGTGCGTGGTGGATTAGCTTTGGCCAGCAGCCAGACACCCACCCACCCACTTCCCTGCTTCTTGTCCTCAACAGAGAAAATAGGATGAAAAAGTGATAAAATTACTTAAAACTTCTGTTCCTTTGACAGATTTCTCACACCAAATATGTTATTACCATATATTATTTCCTTTTTCTTTTTATAGAAATTTGATATTCAATTTCTGAGTATAGCTTTCAAACATTGGGCTATTTTGAACTTGTAGGTCCCTGGAAGCTGAAGACTGACATCACTGATGAAAGATGGTAAATACTGTAATTATAATTCATAAATAAAATGTTACAGCTAGAAGATGCTTACAAGAATGAATGTTGCTCTTAATTAACTTTCAGTAGGAAAGCATAAAGTAGTTTATAAAAGTTTTTAACAAAAATTGAATTTTGGGGCTTTTTTTGGTTCAAAAAAAATGGTGAAAAATCAATTATCTTTGCAGAAAAATGTAAAATTGATGTTTTTATGAATCATTTAAGATCTGATTACACAAAAGAAACAATTAAAAATAGGACAACAGATATAAAATAGCACCTTTATTAGTTTTGCTAAATAGAAATAGAATAAACAGCAACACTGCAGAACAACTCACTCTTTAACCAGTCTGTTGTTCTGTCACAGAGTAGAGAGATTCAATTCCAAATAGAGGATATAAGTACTTATGTGCTTACTCCTTCTTTTCCCCAGCATTGGATAAATGTCTGCTTGCAGCACTCTATCTGTGAAAGGTGAAGTTTATAAGAAATGGTTATAAAGTGTTTTGCAGATTAAAAAACAAACAAACAACAAACAAAACACAAGCACTTCCTTAATAGAACAGTAAGTATTATCATTAAATTATTTATCTAGTTTCCACTGTCAACATTATGGGTGAGATTGCAAGTGACTGTACATAACTATACACAGGATAAGAAAGTACAAGACCTCTTTTTTTAGGCCATTCAGACCTTGATTGTCAATGACATGATGGTCAATGAAGTCTTTGCACATACCTATGCACCTCTGGTCCATCTTACACAACCAATGTACTTTGTTAGGGAACAGAAAGAGACACAGCAAGGAATGGGCAAACAAAGCTCTCCTCTCTTAAAGTCCTAAAGTGTATTCATTTATACATCATCTCTAGGGGGATATATTCAAGATAGCCTTCCTGAGAGAAAACCGAAATAACAGATCCTCCAGTTTTCCAGCTCCCCAAAATCTGGCAAACTTCAACTGATATTTCTGACTGCTGTAAACAAATGATTAAGCCACTATTTATAGAGAGACAATTGTTTCCCCTTTAAGAAAATACACAAATACACACACACTCAGTTTCAATTCAGTCCACATATTTCAGTATCTCCTTGTCTTGCTTGCCTTATTTTCAAGGGTTGTCATCCAAGGCCTGTCATGTTGCTTCTTAATAAATTTGACAACTGGTCAGGTCATTTTTCAGAATTAAATGACACACAGCTTTCACATTTTCCTTTTTCATCCTAGATAAACTAATGCTGGAGCTTTCCTTTCACTTATGGCAAAAGCATTTCCATATCAAGCTCACCACTGTTCCCTTTTAAATGAACTGCAATATGACTGGGACACATCACAAAAGGAGTACCTTGGCTGTGAAGAAGGTTGTGTACTATAAATAAATAAATAAATAAATAACGCTTCCTGCATGAACTTCGGAGGAAAAGCCCAACCCACATGCCTAGAAGGTTGTTTGCTGAAGGTGTGAGCTTGGTTTTTATCTAGCATTCCCATGAAGACATTTATAGGTAGTTTGATGAACTGATGCATTAAGCCAAAAATCATCCCCATGATTGGTTGTTAGCCATAGATGCAAACAGAACCACCATGCCTCTACAAAATGAGTCTGCTACTGGTGATCAGGCCAGCTCATAGACTTGAACCTTGCCATGAAACTTTTTTCACTAGTAGCAGCATTATAATTACTCAGTTTGGGCTGATGTGGTCACATTTCCATACTAATACAATACTCTCAAGAAACAATGAACTTTTTTACTTAACAACAATGAATTTATTAACAATGAACTATTTACTTATCATCTTAAGAAGTCACAAAAATAAAGTTGGATATATATTTTAACATGATTCTCAGTATTTCTGTACAGGGAGCACTTCAGGACCCTCCAAAATACTACCACTAAAACCAATTAGTATCCTTGAAGCGTGGGCTGCCATTCATCATGAAAAAACATCTGTGATCTATTCTTGTGTAATTAGTATGCATTTGTAATACTGTGGATACTTTTATTTCTCTCTAATTTCTATGCTAATGCTGAAAGCAGAGAGAACAAATTCCTCGCTGCTCACTTTCTCCCTATGACTGATGCTTCTACTCCAGTTCAGCTGAGAAGGGGGCCAGCAATAAGGGAGGGAAGTGTCTGGATCTTCTTCAGTATGAGAGTTGGATGTCCACATGGCATAGTAGAGCCTTGACCTTCTAAAACAAGGGCACATTGCTGCTTGACAGTCAGGGCAGTACAGAGACACTGGGCATCTTGACAACACATTTATGAATAAACCAGTTTGTTGCACTTTGGCTGGGGGTGCAGGGGGGTGGTTTGAATCTTTTTAAAAGAAGGAAGAACCTTTCTGTTTCACAAGCTTGATCTTTTTCTAAGGAGAGAACTTAGCATGTTAGAAAACTATGCAAATCCCATTTTTCTTTTCTCAAATGGTAATATCAGGCCATTATTTGCACCATGTGACATTATGTTGAATTCTTTTTCAGTCAATTTACTGTTTGCTACTGATCTCTACTGCCCTTCAGACACTCTTGAAAATAATTATTTGGGGCTTTATTAGAATATTTTAATGAATAAACCCCTGAAGTACTAGCTGATAACCACCAGCAATATTTTAAACAGGAACAGGTTTGGAGCTTCGGAGTTTTTTTTATTTTTAACATTACTGGAACAGAAAACTGGAACAAAGCTATTGGTGAACAGGCTTTTTAAAGCTTTCTAATCTTGGGAGTTAAAAGAAAACTTAATATATTACTTTATACATAGGCACTGTCTTGAAAGGATTTTGTCTGATTACTGTGTTAAATTATGGAAAACTAGATTAATAGAATCACAAAAATGTGTTAGTTCACCTTTCTGACAATGTTTTTTAAATCATTAACACCTGCAGTCTGATGACACCATGTTCTTGAACAGAGCTGCATTAATTTAGAGAAGTTGGAGCTTGAGATGAGAACAAATTGACTATTCCTGTTGGGACATCCATCTCAGAAGGGGAAAAAAAAAAAAGAAAGAAAGAAAATAAAAGGTTGCCTTATTTTGGATTCAATTAATCCATTTTCAAAATGGATAGAATCAATTTGAAACGAGATGCTTTTAAATTTGAATTAGAGTAACCACACTCCTTATTAAGAGGCATTTCTCAAAAGTCAGTAATGAGAAATAGTTTCTTACAGTGGCAAACCTTTGCAAACAGCTGTGGGAAAATCCAGTTATACAAATCCAAAGTCAGAAATTCCAGATAATCAATAATGCAGCAGCTAGTTTTAGCCTGGCATTTTTAATTCATCTCAGTTCAGTTGCTGCTGCAAAACATTCTCACCCCCTGATCTGAATGGCAGAAGATCAGAGAGTTAATGATATTATCAACATATATTACATTACAAAATTTCTGCTTCGCAGCGTGTTAGCTGTACTCATTCAGCCACCTCCACGCTCCCCTCTCATTTTAGGTTGTGCCTGTGACAACATACAGCTTGAAAACAATATTAAGTAACAGATTTAGTCACAGTTAAATTTCAAAACCAAGAGTTTCCTGCAAATCTGAATATCTCTGAACTGCATTCTAGATCAGCATGTTAAAGCTGGAAATGAACAGTTTTTACTATGAAAGGATCAAGTAAAATAAAGTAAAAGTGTTCAAGAGAGTGCGATTTATTTGCCCTTATTTTCCTGAAAGTAAATAGAATTATGCTTTATATAATTAAAATACATTTGTGAATGGTTATGGATACTCATAAACCAACACCTTTTCTGCTAAGTGTTTACATAAAATGTTAAATGCACGCATGTACTTAGCAAGAACAGTCAGTAGTTTAATTTTGCGTTTACTTCTGCATCACAGTAAAGTTTGGAAGCAACTGGCATATCCTCAAGAGAGCACCACAACAGTGCAGTGCCAAACATCATGAGATTGTGACTAATGCTCCATTTCACATCCTAAATATTTTTATCTTGTATTTGTTTTGTGCTGTACAAGGTTAGGTTTCTGAGTGGGCGCTTCAGAGCAAATAGAAGCCTGTATGCTTCACTGAGGTTTGAGAGCTCTCTTTTCTCCACAAAATCCCTCCTACTGCCTCCTTCCCATCACCTCAGTGCCTTAATGTCTCATGAACGAGACTCTGTAAGTCATTTAACACCCTTCCTCAAGAAGGCTCAGACTCTATCACCCTATACCTGTGAAACAACAAGATGCTTCCTCCAGACGTACTCTATATAAGCAGTCTCATGAGGTAATCTCCTGCTTCTGGAAATCTCACATCTTTCTTTACCCCTCCTTTTTATCTCTCTGTCCCCTCTTGTGCTTTTTGCTCCTCCTGCTCTTTTCACAATGAGATCAATGGGGTGATGCTCACGAGTCAATTTGAATACAAGTTTGCAAAACACACCCCCAGACTTGACAGGTCCTTTGGATCAAGAAGTCCATTTTTGTAAAAGCCACAAAAGAACATACATCACAACAACTCCATTGCAGTGGCAGACAATCAATGAAAATGCAAAAATATCAATAAAATATGTATGAAGTCTATGCTATTCACTGATTTTGGGTTGCATCATTGATAAGACCTCAGTGACAAGCCACTAGGAGTTGCCACAAAGCTGTGACACATGGAATATTCTGAAATTGGGGTCTCTGGCTGTATAGCTATTAAAATCAAAAGAAAACAGGCATCCTTCCTGTGCACCAGGAAGCTGTTGGCTAAAGAGTCAAGTGATTCAGAATTTTTGCTGTTTAATTTCAACACTGCAAAGCTGACAACTACCTAAAGCTCCTGTAAAATAAGAGCTCATTAAGGGCAAAATTGACAGTGAGGATATTTTCTGCAGCTAAGCTTCCAAGCCAAAATGCTTGTACCTAAAAAGATGAGGGGGAAAGGGCAGGAGAAAGTGTGCTAAAAATATCTGGCCATGTTTTCTATATTGACAAGGGGCTGTTTAATAGAAAACCCTGCAGCAAAAGATTTAATCCATTTCTGATGTGCAGCATCACCTAACATTTTAAGGTGCAAGATTTTAAGATGCAACCTTTCTTTTCAAAAGATTTCCAGAGTCACTGGAAAGAAACCAATTTGCTTATGTACTGCAAGATACTAAAAGATTAAAAATTTTTATTTATAACTAACTAGAGTGAACTCGATGTTCTAGTTGTGAATGGAAGAAATGCAATTAACATGTGAAAATTAAAAAGGGAATATAGGAGTGTATGAATTTGACACCCTTGTCTGTGCTCTGTGATATCTCTGTGGCTTTGGCAGAATTGACTCTTGACTACGTTTAAATTACATTCTGTTTGAAAATATCCTATTTCACTATCTTCCTATCTGTGTCATGACGTTCACTCAGCTCCTAAGAAGAGCATTCTTACCATCTCTGCCACGCAGCCCTCCTTGGGCTCTGCCACACTAGCAGAATAGAAGATGATTTAGCAAATCAGGCTATTTCCCTGTTTCTTCACAGGCATTATTTTATCCAAATATATATAGAGATTTATTTAATTTTTAATGCTGTAGTCTCCAGAAGGTAGTTGAGAATGAAAATGTAACTGAGAAAGAAGATGTCTGAGTTGGCGGGGTGGAGGTAGAGGGGGGTTGCATGAGAGCATGAGTTGCTGCTCTCATGTAGGCCGACATAGTTGAGACAAGCAAGCAAAGGGAGTCAACAAGTGTCCTTATTCTTGTTCTTTGGGGAGAACTGAGACCGAGGAGACTGAATAATTTGCCACTGTCAAAAGGTGGTAAAGAGCCTTCTCCATGGGAAGTCAACCAAACTCTATTTCCTGAGTCCAGTCTAGTAGCATGCCCTGAAGCCAGTATTGCCCTGTTAACTCTATTTTAGTAAAATTTTCCAGGCTCAAAATCATATTCCAAGGTTACTCTTGTGATACCAGCAAAGTCTTTACTTGCTGAGCATAAATACATCCTCAGCAGTCCTTTGATGGAAACATCTAACACAGAATCTGAAACTCTGGAGCTGAAGAAGGATCCAGTACTCCAGGGACCCATACTACTAGCAGTGCAAGATTAGTACCAGGGCTGAGACAGAAAACCAGATATCTCTTTTAGAGAAAAGAGTAGACAAGTGTGTATTAAACTGGTCCCTGTTTTTCAACACATTCTTTTTTCTAGTAAGTTCTCTATGCCCTATTAGTAAGACATACTGGTTAACTGAAAGAAAACTTGAAGGAGCTAGAGAAATACTGACTGATAGCAGTATGCTCAAACAGCTTTCTTTCAAAGGAAGCTCATAAAATATGTAACCCAGTTGTTCTTTACTTTCTACTCGGCTTTCTTATACAATGAAAGTTCATCCAGAATGACACTTTCTCATTCATGTGATGGTTCTGACAAGAAAGAGGAAAAAGTAAATAGTGGGAAAAGAAGATCATCTTAATCCATTTCAGCTTAACTGTGCAGGTGAACTCTGGAGGAAATGATATTCAACTGCAATCTGTGAAATATTTGGCTCTTAAAAAAAACTCTTTTAAACAGCAAATATTTGTTGAAGATTGCCCTGTATTATTGATGCTGCTAATTATCTAATGAAATACTTTGGTTGTGCCATTACATCTGGCCCTTCTAGCTGCTCAAAATATAAATAATTATACCACTGTCCCCACTCATATCATGATTAGATATCACCTGCCCTATGTTATAGATTGCACAGTACTGCAGCACCTTCTCGTGCAAGCATTAGAGCATTTGGACCAATCTACTGGCCAGACTGGTTGTCCTGGTGGCAATGAGTTTGCAGAGCATGCCAATCTAGTCATGTGTACAAGAATCACCTCGCTGACTGCTACAGTGAGATATTCATAGCAATTAGAATGGTGTTATTAATGGTAATCAAGGACTGACATCACCTTCTGCTCAGCCCATGTTATACAATATAAAAAGAAGCTAAATTAGTTATGCATTCAGTTTAGGTTCACGTTAAGTTGTGGAAGCAGCAATTAATTGGGGCTTCTCATTTTGGTAGGTTAAAAAAAAAAGCATTTGGATAGTTGTTTTCACTGTTAATAAGAGCACATTTTACTCCTGAGGTCACAAGTGCGACATATGTTCTCTCTCATGTTACAAAAATAATGATGTATCAGGTCATCTGAGATACACAGGCATCAGGGGGAAAAAAGGGAAAAGCAAACAGAGAGACAAATACAGGCATGTTGTTGACATATGATCGTCTATTTCTGTGCCGCCATCACTAAAATGCCAGGCTGCTAAATACCTTGAAAAATCAAACCACATACTAAAAAGAAATATTTATTATTTTGAATTGCGAAACAAAAGTCTCGTAGATCAGGCATTTAAAATAACTGTTTTGATATTCAGGCAGTACCGAGCAGTGAGACAGCTTGTCAGTGCTTCCTTTATAAACACTCATTTCTTAAAAACCATCGTATTTCTTGTCAGTTAAGAGGAAAAGCGTTTAAATCAGCTTGTCTATTTTTGAAATGACAATTGCAAAAAATCAAAGCAGAACAAAACAAGATGTTTCAACTATTTCCAAGTTCTATTTATACTTCTTCCTAGCAAAGAAACATTTTAACTTCTGAAAGAAAATCCAGGAAAGACTGTCTTAAGAATCATTTTATTTTAAGCCCAATACTGTTTATTAGGCAATTTTGTCGGCTTATAGTCTGGACAATGAAGATACATTAATTATAAGAGTTAGGAAGACATCAGCAGTGTCATTTCCCATTGCTTTCTGGGTAGCATATTGAAGAGTACAGCCTCAGGTCATCTTTTTTCTCTCTGCCCAGAGAACTCAGTTTGCAATAGTATTTGCACACCCAGGGGCAAAGTAATCTGCAGAGAGGTATCTGATTGTACCATACTCCCCAAAGTAGACATATATGCAGAGTAGCAGGCTAATTTATAGTTATCTAAACTAAATAGTGCAGACCAGACTCCAGGAGAAATTGTCAGCACCTTACTTTATGAAATCAATGAGACATATTTGCAGAGCAAGAGTATGGGCACACAAGCAAGTTTCTGTCAGGTGAATTGCTTTATTGGCTACAACACATGGAGAAGGAATCAGCAAGAGCTTGCTGATGCACTCTGACTCAGCAAATTGGTCAAGTGCCCATCCTATATGGAACAACTGGTGGAGTGATTCCAGAAAAGGGCCACAAAGATGGTCTGGAACACCTGTCCTATGAGGAAAGGCTAAAACAGATAGGGCTGTTCAGTCTGAAGAAGAGAAGGCTCCGAGGAGACCTCATTGCTGCCTTCCAATACCTGAAGGGGGCCTAGAAAAAGGTGCTAGTATGCTTTTATGACAATTATCATTCCTGTAGTTTCCATCAGTCCTTGTTTGCCCATGGAAAAGTAAGAAGAAGAATCATAGTTTTCATTGTAGATTAGAGGATGAGATAAAAAAAAAAAAGGCAAGTAAAAATTGCAGCAATTGCAAAAAAACACACACAGACCACCAAAACAAAAACCCGATATCTAAAATTTAAAAACAATTCAAAAGCAAAAGATGATTGATTACAGCATGTGCTTGGGTCAACCAAATAACTGAGCTTGAGACTATGAGCCTTACACAAATATTTCCTAGGATATGAGTTCAGTCAGTTAGCAAGCAGGTGTTAATTCCCATTACTTCAGGTGCACCAGTGCTGCCTTCAGTAGCACTGGGCAACCCCATAATGAGAAAATTAGTTTATGCTTTTTCTCTAGTTTCCTTTCTTTTATGATGGCTGCCAAGTGCAGTTCTAACACTTGGGAATCACAGAATTCTTTTTCCTTGGAAATATATTCAATCTACTCCATTATCTGAGCCCCAGGAAATAGGCAGAAGTGGCTCCAGGAGCATCCCTATGGGCTTGCAGTTACTGTAGAAGTCTCAAGAGAACTGGCAATATTGAGTACCCTGCTGTCTAAGCCCCACCTAACCTGAAGTTCACCACCCATACCTAAATCTAAATATTTAAAAGCACACAGACCAAGAATCTAAGGGAATGACCTAAAAGCATGGATCTAAAAGCAGGTCAAGGAAAGACTCTAAACTGGTAGGTAAAGATGAGGCACTTGAATCATTATTTATTGTCATCTAAGCCTTATTACAACCTCCTGTTATTAAAACATATCATAGATGACATTTAAATGAATATGCTGGTATTATAATTACACATAGTCTGAACTTAGGAAATATTACAATTTCTAGTTTGAGCTACTCCGAATATTTGAGAAATTGGGAGGAGGGGAAGAAGATGTGGATTATTTCTAATTATCTGCATCCTTTTATTGTGCCACATGAAAAATTCCTTTCTTCTATGAATTTGTCAGTTTTATTTGGCAGTATTTGGCAGTGACTCCTTTGCAGCTTTGAGCTGATAAATCCACATGACAGTATGGTGCTGTGGAAGCATTTGAAAATAGTGTAGCCATCCACGTGTTGAGGTGCATTTATGTGAAGGCTATAAACTTTCTGATCAACCTAAAGGCAATTAAATCAAGCTGCTGGGAAACACGGCCATGTTACTTCTTGAGCTGAGCTGACTTGTACCTGCAGAGTAATCCCAGTATTTCTAGTTCTGAGCTATTTTCTGTGTCCTACCTTATGATGTCCAAACTCTTATTTCTTCCTGTTGATGTATTTTGAAAAGAAAAACAGTATCAGTTATGGTGAGCCAGAAGGACAGAGTGGAAAGAGTAAGCCAACAAGGAAAAAAAAATCCCTTTGTTGCTTTTGCCTGAAACTTCATTGGCATTACTAATTTCTGTCAAACAAAAGGTTTAACTCCAAAGAACATCCCACATAACTGTCACCATATTCCTTCCATTGCTGCTACAGCTATATGACATTGTACTGCACTAGGATAGCACAAAACACAGCTAAACAAAAGTTTGTTCTACTTGAGGATTAACATCTGTTGTTAACCAGATGTACACTGGGTCTCACAAAGCTGTAATTCTGACCTCCTCATTCTCTCCCATAAGCACCACTTTGGTTCAGTCAAATCCATCCATCACTCCTAGGACAGCAGTGATGGTGAAACTGGCTGGCAGAGAACAAGGGGGCATTGCAGCTTGCACAAAGGTTTGTACAACCAGTGGATGAAAAGTTGTGTACATAGTTCCCAAAATAAAACATTAATTTCAGAATATATTTTGTTTTCATCTGACCTATGGGAAGAAAGAAATTTCAAATACAAACCAAATCAGATATTTTCTTTATGAATAATTTCTACACTAGGTTTTTTATCACAATAGAGTTCCCGTCCGGGAGAAAACATGTATTTTAAAGTTTTGGAATATCCACCAGAGGGAAATTTTCCTTTTCGTTCAGTGCCAAGTCACTGTAAGCTTAACATACACTGAGGAAATAATTTTGTAACTGCAGCAAGTAGTCTCCACAGTTATGGAATTCAGAAATGTTCCCTGCTGAATTTACATGAAAGATATAACTTACTCAGTTTAGCTTTTAAAAAGAACTGTTTTCCTGAATTGGTATTTCCTGGTATGAATTTGCAAATGCCACTTTCTAACATCAACTGTACTGTTACATATTAAAAGAGTTCATCCCAAATGCACTCTAGCAATATAAGTGTATCAGCTTCTGCACACGTTTATCCAACTGCCATTTATATATACAATATTGTGGGTCCCAGGCCTGCTTTGGCACAGAAAATACTGCCTGTGATTTTTTTCAATTTTTTTTTTCTTGTTTGTTCCTAACAAATAAGAAAGTCAAAAAATAATTAAAGTGCAGACCAGAACAAAAATAACCTCATAGTAAACAAGTGTGCTTGAGCAATATAAATGATAATTTATTTTGCAAGTAGAGATTAGAAGAGTTTGGCTTGTTCAGCTTCTAAAAACAATAGCTAAGAAGGGATGTGACTGTTCCTTATAAATATATATGGGTATGTAAACATGAAGGTAGAGAAAAATTACTTAAGCAACGAGTAAAATATTGGCACAAGGACATATGAGTATAAACAAGCTATGAATTAATTATGGTTAGAAATTAGGATAAGTACCTGAAAGTAGAAGAACATGTGGTTTCAGGCTGATTTATATATATAAAAAAAAAGGCTATCTGCCCAGTTGCTCTGTATTCAACTTGAAAAAAAGAGTATGCTGGTCTTATGTCTGTGCGTGTGTGGGAATGCATGAATATGTGTACATCCAGTATGCATCCCGTAACATTTACTAGAAAGCTAAAAAGTTTTTTGCTTCATTCTGCTAGTGAAAAGAAAAAATTAAGTGTATATCCTTATGCCACCTCTTTTTTATGGAACTAATTTTAGGTTCTGTGGGGTCACTCTTATTAACCTTCCCATAGTGGAAGACGATGAATAAGAAGCCCTCCCTTAGACTCCTACACCATAAAAATGCCACTCTGTCCCCACGTTTTCCCAAAACTGAGAGCACTCCTTTCCCCAAGGGAGAAAACATGCTCTGATCCAAAAAAATAAAATAGCAAAAAATTTATCGTGGCACACCCAAGAGGTTTTAGAGACATACTACAAGATACTGCAAGTCCTCGTTTCCCTTACCATGAAGCATATTTGAACTTTTTTTAAACAGCTAGAGAAATTGGTCTTCTTTTAAACAAATATTTCTTAAGCTTGATTCTTTATTCTCCACTCACTTGTAAACTGTCTGTAAATACATTTTAAAAACGACTGAGTTCATCCTATACTTCAAATTATTCACAAGCATGTCCAATAAACAATTCTAGTTCTGCAGACTGTTTGTAAAATGCATATTTATCTGGAATTGAAAATTCATGCTATGCAGTTAATTAGCCTTCACAGAGAGCTTAAGCAGGCCTGAAGGGTGCCTAGGGCTTGTACTAGCTCTCAGCACAGAGATGCATTTTCCCTAACTGAATTTACATTTCTAAATTTCTTGGACCATTTTATCTGGAAATCAAATCACCTCCCCCTTCTTCCACCCCTGGCTTCCTACTGGGATCTCAGTACAATATTTGTTTGTTTTGATCAAGTCTCTCCTCAAATAATGAAATACATTCATGCTCCCTCACTAAGTTAAAGCATACTTAAAACTGTATCTGAAATTCGGTTTAGAAACAAGTTAGACAGCAAAAAATAGTATAAATAAAATACATGTCTTCCACTCAGATTTCTGGTTATTCATCTTTGAATTTTCTCCAGTGGATTTTATTTTCTCCATGCTTACCACTTACAGCTTTTTTATTATTTCTGCATGCACTGTACATTGTTTAACTGTACATAATTTAGGCCTCTTCAGATACAAGGATACTTAGCCAATATTTAGCATGACTATTCTTCCAATACCAATCCATTTATGGATAAAACCACATTCATTTACAATTAAAATATAAGATAGATGATTTATAAAAAATGAAGGATATTTGTTCAGTTCCATAACCTGACAAATCACCCACGACCTTCATATAAAATTTTTTGTCTGCTAGAAGATAACACATATCATATAAGAATGATTTTTGACTCATCATTTTCATCCATATTTAGAAATTTCATTAGTCAACGTCTTTTAGTTTTCAAGAAAATACAATTACTTTCAACTGTAAAACCCTGTTAAAAGAATTTTGAAGAGGCCTAAATGGTCTTTGAGTGAAAAGCTCTTGGACCTGTCAGATATTCTGAATGTGTTAAACTTTCAGAGGGCCAGTACTGTAAAAATGTGGGTGTCACTACTGGAACAGACCTCCACTGCACTGGACTTTGGTCAAGCTTTAAAATTACTGGCTGATATTTAGAAGTATTAGTGCTCAGTTGTGCATGCAAAGACAAACTGCTAGTTTTCAAAGAAATCAGAGGTTCTTGTCAAATAAATAGCCACATAGACATCTAACTAGCCTAATAAAAATGATGAAAACTATATTTAAAATAAAATAAACCACCCTTGAGGTCAAGTGAGCCTCTATCAAAACACATTGCTATGAAATCTGAATGCTGCTTTAGTAAGGAGAGTAGGGCCAGAGAAACTGAGGGAGCTGTAGGTGTATCTAAGTTTAGGAACACCTTTTCAGCAGGGCATCTTTATTGATATTCCTAGAGGTATTGAGTTGCTTGCAAAAACATTACTTTTCAAGACAGAATTGCTGACTAGCAAATCTTGTGTAGTCCTGCCTAGCATTAAATACATGCTTTTAATCGTGGCACTTTAAGGAATGAGTCACAACCTAGAAGCTTAGATTTCCTGAACCATGTAACTACTGAGAAAGGGCATGACAGGTAGAGAGCATCCGGACTCTGCCTCTTTTTCTTTCTGGAGCTGATGAAAGCTGCAATTTGTTACTTAGCTAATCCTGGCAGATTAATGACCTATCAAATTAGAGATGCTGTACACTGCATCAAAGTCACAACAACTTATTCAGATCCCTTACCTATTAAATCAAATCTATAACTGAGCAAACCACATCGCTAGTGAAAAGCATTCCCCAAGCAACCACACTGAGATGCTAACCAATATCGTCAGCCCTGCCGCAGATTTCATTGTACTGAAGTCATGCAGGACAGCTATGACAGCGCAGTGCTTTATGGGTGAATGATTTCCTTTCGTGTAAATATGTTCTGCCTATAAACATGTTCCATAAATATGCACCGTTCCTAGGCTAATCTCCATGAGCTCTTGTAGGGCTGTTATCTGCACTGCATCTCTCACTGGTGCCTTTATTCAAGGGTGGAAGGAAAGCATGACTGCAGCACAAGAGAAATTGTAAAATAAAGGAACTCCCCAGCAGGACTGTCTGGAGGATATGGGTAGATGCAAGTATTTTTCAGATGTTAGAGCAAAGAAACATACTACCAGGTTTGTGATGAAAGAAGGTCTCGACCAACACCTTTCCCTAAGAAAGAAATGCCTGAAAAAGCATTCACGTTCTGGGTAACTTCCCTATGTGTCCTTAGAGAATATAGCATGAAATGCTTAGCCTGGCGTTTCACTTGGGTTTCTTATGTGTAGGTACTCACTCAGAACCCAGGCAGGAGGAGCTCCATTATCCCAAAAGAACAGAGTGTTTCTGTGAGTCAGTGACTCTACCTGTTGTCCTCCCTGTATCCTGGGGAAATAACCTGCAATGAAATTCATTTCCAAAGCACACAGACTCTCTTTGTATGTTAAAAAAGTGCACGTTTCTGTCTATGACCTCTGGATTGCTTTTGAATATCAGGGCTGCCCAGGCTGGGGCTGTACACAGCTGTGAGCAAAACCATACCATCACCATCAATGCACTGGGACCTTTGGAACAAAATGAAAGGAATTTTCAGTGGGAAAGAGAGGCATGATGTTACAGCTTTCTGTCTCTGTAAGAGAGGATACTGAAGTGGAGGGCAATGTTTTCTGTCTTTGGAAACACAGCCTGTACAGAAAGTCACAGCAGTTGTTCTTGGAAGCCCGAGCTCTGGAAGAACAATTTACAGGATTAAATAGTTAGGTGCAATATTGATACTGTGGGCTTAGTCTGATTCTTAATTTTTGACTTGGACTCACAGACAGGCAATTAATTTAAATTAGGTGGTATCAGAAGGGATGCTGTGTAGCAGATTTCTCATCTGTTAATTTAGAACAAACAACAATGGTATCCAGTCAAGTTTGTTTTAATTTATGGGTGTATTCAGTCTTCTGCTCAGAAGGAGTAGTGAATATGGAATTGATCAGACTTATTCAACATTATCTTTCTTCTTTTAATTTTCTCCTGGCTAAAAGAATATGTCTTATTATTTGAAAGGTACTTGACTTTCTTTCAAAATTACATATAATTTCAGAAAAAGGATAGTGTTAGAGGTCAAAAGTGGATAGCACTATCATATTAGTTTTGTGGAGAGCCATACCAGACTCCAAAGGTTTGGTGTACTACTGAACACAGTGCCCTACCTCAGCATCCCCACCCAAAATACTGGTTTTCTTAATTTATTCCAGTGCCCTCAGCAGACAAAAAAAAACCTTACACAATAAGCCTGTCATATTAAGAAAGGAACTTCCTGACTTGCTGTTCATTTTTTTAAATGTTATGTTATTGAATCCTGACTGTGGAAGAGGCTTTAATATACAACATTCCCAAGACCTCTGAATCCCCTCTACTGACCTGGGCCCTTGAGTTGTTCTGCATACACCTTACATCTCCTTATACAAAGGATATGGACTTTGCTAGAATGAAATCAGGACACTTCCACAATCTTAACACATAAAAAATAAAATTTTGCCAAAAGAAAGGCACCAAGGTTGCAAATATAGTCATTCAAAGTTAAAGTGCAGCCTTAAGCCAGACCCCAAGGATGTTTATGCCATGAACACAAACATGAAGACGTCATGGACATAAACTCCTCTTTCCCACAGGAGTTGTGACCACATTCCCTAAGCCACTGCTTGCTGTGAGGTCACTTTGTTTAACCATCGCTGCTTGTTGTGTGGCTGCAGGCACTGTCTGAGCCCAACTTCTCACACTCTAGTTTCTGCAGTGCTCATTACTGAATTACCCTGGAGCTTGGCAAGTACTGAATAAACCTGTCTGAGTGAGCAGGGAGCATCACTACCCCTTTTGGGGGGACCATGGGAGATGAGGAACAGAAACATAGGACCCAATTTCAGTGATTGTGGTCATAACAGCTTATAGCTAATGAATCCAGATGTCTTATGGCATCCTAAAGATGCCTGCACAACTTCAGTCGAGCATAAAGGCCAGGACTACGTTTAGGTAAGTAGAGGCAGGGACTTGTGAAACATGAATTGTAGGGATGCATGCTGAGCAGGAAGCTGCCTCTAGCCACCCAGTGAAATTCTACACACAGGGCATCTGTAGCCATTCAGTCTTACTGGGGTTTAGGCCCTTGTTTAAGTACTGTATAGCAAATCAGAAGTCAGTTTGCTGACTCTTCTGCTTAGGACTTCTCTGCTCATCTAGGGTAGATGCATCTTTACAGTATTTATGTAGCATTTCACTTGAATAAGTAAATACATAGGAAGAGTTCTTACCATCACATTCCTCCACTTGGATATTTCAGTTTTACCTATGTTGCATGTTAGGCACAGAACTTTATTTTTTATCTTAAATGTAAGACCTTGAGATATGAACTCTCTTCTGGAATTGACCCGAGACTTATTTCTGTGTCAGACCACTTGCTCTTGTATTTTAAGATGTTCAGCATTGTACTTCAGATAGTTAAGGCAGCTACTGGAGTGGCAGGAATGCATTGTAATCACTCAGAGAGAGAGAAATGAGGCTGAAGGAAAGTGGCTCAAACTCTCATCACCAGTCTTGACTGGTTCAGGAGTACTCAAAGGCCAAACGTCTTGCCTGCCAGGATAAAGAGTGACAGACAGACATTTAAAGTAACCGTTTGTCCAGACTGATTTCCTTTAACAGGCAGGCTGACCTAGTAGAAGCAGAATTAAACTTTCTCCACAACTGTTATTCTGCCCCACAAGCAGCAGAACACAAAGAGCGAATCTGGGAATTCCTAACACTTTTTATAAAGAAGCATTTTGATTTTATAGGAAAGCAACAAAGATATTACAGCAAGTTTATATCATTTTGGGGCACTAATTTTCACCTGTAACCTTTTGTTCTATTTTGGTCTTTACCAGAGGAGAAGTAACTTTGGCTGTGCCATTTAAATTGACTAAGATTTATTACATTCTCCTAGCAATTTCTTTAATGCACCTTCAGAGCATAATGTAAAAACTGAATAGGCAGAAGAGTCTGTTCCAGAGCTGTAAGAAAACAGATGTCCTGCGGTAGCTTTCTAAACCCCTATCCCCTGTTGGAAATATCAAAGCTGCAATGTCCACTCAACAAGACTGGCAAAGTCTCCTCTCATCAGCAAGGACAGCAAGACAGTTTTCATGAAGGAGGTCCAGTAATAATAACATCAAACCCAAATTAGGCTCTCGGGTAGCGGGGCAAACAGCCAAATGAATATAAGCATTAGGGAAACAAAATTCCACAATCACAACCTATTGCTGCTTTCAGAGGGAGAGAGATCTCCATCCAGGATTTCTCTGAAAGTTTTAATTATATTACTGAGCTCATTAGGGATCAAGAAGGAAATGTTCTAAAAAGTACTAAATTACCGAAAGGACTTTTTTAAGAAAAAATATTTTAACCTAAACTACTTAATGGTCCAACCTATTTTGAAAAATACATACTGTACTTCAATATTACAAATGTACTGTCCAAATAATTCACTGATGCTCTGTGTCAATGGTAGGAAGAATACATTCAATATAAGAGGATGTATACAAACACATTTGTTTAACAGTTATTAGATAGTCTAACAAGCTCAGAGAAAAGAGAAGGTATGTTTAAGTGACAATTTATGTAAAGAAATCACATGGTTTGAAATGGTCTTTCTGTGAAGTACTGAAATTATGTATCAAATAAACAGGAAAGGATTCGTTACATTCCTTATTCTTAAGAGAAAGTTGCTATCAAAGTTAAGTATCAAATGGATGATGGATATACTTCATTTGCCAAATACTGGGAATTCTGTGCCTTTGACATTGGCTTTGGAAAATGAAATCATCACGTGAATGTTGCTTAGAAGCTCTTTTATATATCATGCAATGGCTATACAGTGGCCTCCTTTTATTAATGTATGGTACTTACTATCTCAAAAGGAACTTCCAATGTAGAAAAAAATCCCACCCATCAAACTTCCAACTCTTCAGTGCACAAACAAGGACAATAGAGCACACAGCTCAGGATAAAAAGTAGATAGATAAACAGTAGATACACTGTATTTCATGGAGTTTCCTGAGATATTGAATATGCACTGTAAAGTAATATAAAGGAATTCCTTTGTGACATGTGCTGCAAAGATTAATAACTGTTGTAATGCTGGAAATACTTTCTCTATCTATCTCTCTCTTAACAGATGTATTGTTCCTTCTACTTTTTCTCTTTTCCCTAGACAAGTTTAAGATGAAAATTAAGAGCTGAGGAAGATCTGTATATGAATTTATGGTAGGGCACAACAAATGGCAGCCTGTACAACTTACAGGAGGGTCAGATACAATACAAATGTGCTGGTCTCCCCACTGCAGCTCACCAGTGATGGCAGAGCCTCTCAAGACAGTACTGTATACTGTAGCAGACTCAGGGCCTTTCGCATCTAATTCAAGTATTTCTGCTATAATGCTGTATGGTTTTATCCCTAAGGTCATTTCACAAGGATTTATAGAGTTCAGTAGGAACGATACCTGGGTGAGCATTCTTTTCAAATTTAACCACTTAGGTGCTTTTTTTTCTAAAGAAGAGTTTCTCACTAAATGGAACCTTAGATGAAGATGCTACATACACTTTAAAACTGCCCTCTAGAGCTAAGTGAAATTTTGATCTGAAGATTAAATCTCTACATTCTATTCTCTCTGAAATCAAATAAAAAGTAATAAAGAGTCCTCCTAGTGCACGGTAAAAAAAGGAGGAAAAAAAACTTACAGTGTTCTGGTGTTTTATGACTGCTTTACTATGTCAGCTAAAACTGAACAAGTAAATACCTTGGTACAGTTATTCAAAATATATTCTCACATTTCCAAGTTATTAAGTGCTTAAAAAGATACATCAGACAGTCTTAGAACCTCACTAAACTGCTTTAGATTATTTCTAGAGGTAACTAAAAGATAAATGTTAGTAGTTTAGCGTATGTACATATGTAAACAAATACATTTATCTTTGGATAGTAAGAGCTCTATATTTGAACAATAAAGAACTTTAAACCAGACAATTCACTGGTTCTGAATGTATTTGTTTTTATATTAATTTGATTTTCTAGGAAATGTACCTCATCCACTGGTTTTTGCATTTGATTTAGCAGATAGTAATTTTGATTCTGTATATGAGTTACATGGCATGGGAGGTAAAATAGCTGATAAGTAGGGAATTCGACTGAATAGGAATTATATTTCATTTCACAGTTGAATTTCTAGTTAAAATATTCTTGTCCAAGGGGGGAAAAAAGTCCTTTAACATGGCCTGTTGATTTCATCACTAGCTGTACTTTCCAGATACAGTAATGTACATTAGATATTTTAATTACATTACACTTCCTGAGATTTTTGTCTTTTTATTTTGCATTCAATATAATGTAAAATTTCTGAACCAAGCACCATTAGCCCCCTGATTCTTCCTCCTGACTTTCCCACACAGAAGAATCCCTCTTTCCAGTTTGCTCTATCTCTATGCTCTGTCTCTTGACTCAGACTAGAGACGGCTCTGTCATCTCCATCTCAGTAACTAATTTTTTTCTTCTCATGCAGGTTACACCTCTGATTTTCTTCTGTTTATACTCACTTCTATTTGAGAAAAGGTATTTGCATTGTCATATAGCTTGACCTTTCTCCTTCCTCATTGAGAGATTCATACAAATGTCACCATCACTGCTCTGTTTTGAATGCTCTGGGATATTATTTTTCCTTCATTGACTTGTTTATCCATATTTTTTTCTAAATTTCTTATAATTTATCCTTTTATCACATCTTCTTATAAATTGCATCAGTTTAGATAAACACTGTTCTTGCCATACCAGCCCTGATCTTCCACATGCTACCCTACTTTTGCCCCTGTGGATCCATGGACACTTTCCTGGACACTTGGTGCTCACCCTTCCTCTCAGTCAAATGATTCAAAGAAGTGTAGAGTATGAATTGGGAATTTCTCACCAGCTACTTCTCACCACAGTTGTTCTCCTTCAAGGTAAATAGGCTTGTGTTCATTTCTGCCCTCCATCAGTGTAAAAGTTCAAAACTGGAGTTAGATGTACCTGCATCCCACTTCCATGAAAGGGAAGGAACTGGTGAATACAGAGGGGACTTGGGGATACCATTCTTTATCCTGAGACTTGGGTCAGGCTGCTGAAGCAGCTGTGCATCCTAGGGCTTCAGAGAAAGAGGGATTTTTAGAGAAGAGAAAAACTGGTCAAAAATAGAAGGAAAACAAGACCATCAGAGCAGAAAATCTCATTTAAGAGGTATCTCTGAAGAGAAGTTGTGTTGAAGGCCACAAACACTCCAACTGCAACAAGGAAACATGGACTTGGAGGGCATCTCTCCACAGGAACAGCGAGAAGACACAAGATGATTTATCTCTGAACCAGAAAAAAACCACAATGTTTTAAAGAGCAGAAGCACTGTTTGATGCATATTGCTCTGGGAAACTTGAGGCAATCCCAGGGGAGAGTGGAAAGACAGCAGAGACGAGAAGTGCATACTGTTATCGTAGTACAACACACCAAAGCTGTTTAAGAAGCCAAGTAAAAGCTACAGCAGAGGTGCCTGGAGGTTACAACAGGAGCCTTGACCTTGGAAAATACATTTTCCATGAAGCTGCAAGAGCAAATATCATGAGTTGGAAGCCAAATAAAACCCATGAGAAGAAAAAGAAGAAAATGAGCTCAAAAGAAGTGGAGATTTGGTTCTTTGGGGTCAAATGTTATGTTTGTAATGCCTGCACTCCCAGCAACACTATGATTTCACGTAGGAACAAAAATAAAATATTGCACTAGGCAACTTGAATAAAAATCTGAAAAATGCCTCATCCAGGCTTCCAAAGGTATCCATAGACAGAAGAGGAACATTTAAAAAAAAATGTCAGGAATAAGTGCTTTCATATCTAGTTTTGAAATTCATAAGTGCCATGGAGGTGATTTTCAAAGTCTCACTAAAAGCCCAGCTACAGTTTTAAGTATTGAAGAACCTTGGAGAACATGGGCCAACATTTCTTAGGCTCTTTTCAAAATGAAATGCAATTTCTCATGTTCATGGATTAGCAATTTTAATCCTTCCTGCACTGAAACAAGGACTGATAGGGTTAAAACAAGAGTTTAAAATAGTAGTATATTTCATTTGTAGGATTCTGCAAAAATAAATGGAACCCTGAAGCAATACCAGTTGTTCTGAAATTTCTACCAGGAAATTAAGTAAAGTGGACCTAAATAATATAGAGGAAATAAAAAACCATGGATTTTATCCAGTTATATTTTATTATGTAAATTTATGCAAGGTGATAGTGGGATTACAAAAATGCATTTTTGGACATTCTAACTTTTCAAATTCCATATTCATTCCACCACTGGATTACATACACATGATCTACATGAGGTACAGTTCTTTATTTTCATAATTGTGTGAATTTTTTATATGATTACTTTTAATAGCAGTTGATGACAGTTTTGAAGGTTAAGACTATTAGAGAAGGATATGTCATGCTGGATTCGAGCCTGAGAGGGGCGAAGCTGCTGCTGCTCCATGCCCCTATACCTATCCAGCACGAGGCTGAAGGTGAGTTCCCAGAAGGCACAGGCACACAGGGGACACCTATACACCGCCTATAAACGTATATAGGTGGGCAGTCACACAAAGCAGAAACACTTGGAAATGGACTGACCAGCCCACTCTTTAGATGCAATCAGACCTTTTATCCCCTTAGACCCTTTATTTTCCCACACTTGTTACTCCCCAAAACAACTAAACTCCTCCCAAAGGTTTCTCCCCTAAACATTTCATAATAATTCCTGTGCAATCCGAAATTGCTTTTCTCTTGTATCTCATAATGTGTCTCACACACCAGTGACGGGCCTGGGAGTAGCAATACTAATATTATTTGGCCTCCCCCTCCTGCCATTGTCTCACTGAGCTCCTCTGTGGATGTACAGAAGAGCTTTTATCACATAACCTAACAACTGCTTTAAATAAATCTATATGTAATGTGAAATGCAGTTATGTTTGACAACACAGCTACAAAGATCCAGTGAAGAACACTATTCAGATAGAAGCAACTTCTAGTGTGACTGCAAAATTACTTAATTTTGTTTTCTTAATCTAATAATATTCTAAAAAGTAGTTATATGGAGAAGTGTTTAAACTGTCACAAATATAAACAGAAGTTTCTTATGCTCACACATGCATATTACTCTTGTGTCACTGGAAGGGTTTATTATTGTGCTACTTTGACATTCACAACTATGGCACTATTCTGTGGTATACCTGTTTGCAGAAATTCACATTCGGGATTACCGCTCTCAGCACTCTCAAAAACATAGCAATTAGTTCAACATTAGTTTTCATCTTAAATAATGCTTTTCCATATTTCTGATTTATGAATTTCACTTTAGTGTTCACTCTATCACCTACCTAAAGTTTAAACGTACTATCCAATCAATAAAGCCCTTCCAGTGTTCATTATTCAACTCTCAAATATTTTTCCTTCCTGTTTTTTCCCTACCTTCCTTAGGTATATTAAGCAATTTGGTGAACACCTGTAAAGACCCTAGCATAAGACAGAATTACTTTTTAAAGTTTATGCTTAAATTACCTTTCTTTATAATACAAGGTTAAATTCCTCAGACTTGCAAATGCCCAATTGACAGTACGGCATTAATTCAAACAGCTTATGAGTCTGACTTAGACCACCCAGGTCCCATAGGGATTGTATGATGTTGGGTCACTGCTTTGGTTTAAGGTTGTCAATAGGCTTCATCCCTATCCCATACCCCAGTTTAAAGAAGACACAACAATTTCTTCCCTGTAGAAAATATTTAACCTAAATTGAGTTAAATTGTAGTGATATTAAAGTTGTATGTTAAAGGTATAGATATGCAACTTTATCTAGTTGTTTTTTATATATGCATACATAGATAGATTAAATATATATATGTGAAACTCAGGTATATATATTGTACACGAGGAGGAGGGTGTACCATGTCTTTCTGATGATTAATGGCTCTGGCAAGCTTGGCATTGGCATAACAAAATTGTACTAATAGCTTCAGTCAGGAGGTACACTACATCTAGCCTCATTTATCATAATTAGCTGAAGAAATTTCAATGTTGTAAGTCCTCAAGTCTATGAAATAAATTTTAGTTGTTTATTTATTTTAGAGAAAATATTTTCTATTTGTCATCATTTCTGCTTTGCACTTGACCTTTTAATCAAAACTTGCACAACCATTTCTTTTTCATCCTATGCTTATTCACTGATTACTTTTGCTCGTGGTTTGCATGTTGCCCAAGTGCTGAGTAACCAACAGCCGGAAGGATGACTCATTAGCATGATACACAGTTATTTACTCTCTGGAGCTGCAAATCATAGTCAGAGTGATAGGACAAAACCTGCAGTTTTCTACTGCTCCAGGAAATGATGAGGGAGTACCTGAACCCATGTCAGAGATAATCAATATTGCAGTTGTGCTTTAAAAACATAATCAGAACAAATATATTAAAANTCTATGTTTGTTGCAGCGATTAAGCTATAGGAAAACTCAGAATCTGGCAGAAAGACAAAAAAATCTTTAGGAAAAAAAAAAAAGATAGCCCACAACTCATGATCAAACACAGGGCAAGTTATCTGTTCTGAAGCTGTGATTAAAATGAAATAATCAGAACAAATATATTAAAAAAACCCACCTATAATACAGAATAGATCTTGCATAACCTGTACCTCAACACAGAGCGTAAAGTAGTAAAAAAGAATTTCCAATAAGCATTTTGCAAAAAGAGTAACTAACTTGCTTGATATAGCTGATCAGTGTTTGTTGACCTGCAATGACTCCTTACTAGGTCAAACCTGAAAACCAGAATTCTCATTAAGCAAAGATTTTTTCCAGCTGATTGAAAAAAAAAAAAAAAAAAGGAAAAAATGTATCTCTGAAAAGTTCAAAGACTGAATTGGAAAGAAACATGGTCCACTATAAACAGAGATAGTTACAGAAGCACTGTAAGCAATCCAATCATGCTCTTACTCAATATACATGGAGAATATTGATAGTGGAACTCAGTTATGAACGTCAGAGAAAAGTACTGAAAATTAATCTGAATAAAATGAAGGCCATTGATCATTGTCAACAACCCTAGAAAGCCAAAAAAACCTCAAACCCCCAAAAACCTAGCTCAGCATATTTGGGAAGATAATTGAAAAATAAAACAATAAATCTGCTTGAATAGCTATTTGGGTCAAATAGAAATCAGACAATAGAACCAGGTAGAAAAGAACAAGACTAACCACAAATAGATTTTGAAATATAGAAGTTATCATGAGAGTATTCTTCCCCAAGTCTTATAAATAATGTCAGCTAACATACGTCTCAGAAAAGAGATGCAGAGTTTGAAGAAGCTGCAACTATATTGTTTAATAAAGTGGAGTTTTAAAACGAACATACTAGAAACAAAGAAATTAAATTCAAAAATTTTAAAAAGGAAAATAACACACCTTTTCTCTAGAAGGAAATACATTATATATGGTTTCCAGTTTTTGGATAATACAATTCAATAGTATTGCTTGAAGTTTATAACTAGAAAATTAATCTATCAGCCACTGACATAGATACTGAGAAGTGTTCAGATACAACCTATATTGATATTGAATTGAGAGATAGAGAAAAACAGAAAATTTTACCTGAAACTCCTGCTAAAAGAATTTTATATGCACCGCAGTTTCACTAGAATAGGAAAGGTAATGTGTATTTCGTGTCCTCAACCTGAGTAAAAAAACGAAGGATCCATTGTTGGGCTCAGATAAAGGAAAATCTCTCAGATAGCCCTCGATATTATTCCTGCTGATTTTTAATTCTTCTTATTTACACAAATCTGCTTTTATCAAACTTATTTTTATAAGCCTGAATTACTTATAAATAAAGTACAACCCCATGTATCAGTGTAGGTTGGGGTCTGACCTGCTGGAAAGCAGAGAAGGGGAAAGGCACCTGAGAGTCCTGGTGGACAGGAGGATGACCATGAGCCAGCAATGTGCCCTTGTGGCCAAGAAGGCCAATGGCATCCTGGGGTGCATTAGAANAGAGCCACTAAGATGATGAAGGGAGTGGAACATCTCCCTTATGAGGAAAGGCTGAGGGAGCTGGGGCTCTTTAGCTTGGAGAAAAGGAGACTGAGGGGTGACCTCATTATTGTTTATAAATATGTAAAGGGTGAGTGTCAGAAGGATAGAGACAGGCTCTGCTCAGTGATGTCCAGTGATAGGACAAGGGGCAATGGGTGCAAGCTGGAACAGAGGGGGTTCCGGGTGAGCATAAGGAAGAACTTTTTCCACTATCAGAGTGCCAGAGCACTGGGACAGGCTGCCCAGAGAGGTTGTGGAGTCTCCTCTGGAGACATTCAAAACCCAACTGGATGCATTCCTGTGTGACCTGCTGTAGGTTGTCCTGCTCTGGCAGGGGCATTGGACTGGAAGATCTTTCGAGGTCCCTTCCAACTCCTAACATGCCTGTGTGTGATTGAGTGAAACCCTGGTGTGGAAGGCTGACCTTCATTAGCTGCTCCTTTTGTATAAACATCAGCTGAAATTCCAGGGCTGTGTTCCAGCCCCACTTCTCCTTGTCTAACAGCATGACAATGAAATTCCCTTCATTACTTCTATGCTGTGCCAATGAGAACAGGAAGAAAGATCAGAACACATCATCCTGTGAAGGAGTCTAATTTATTCCTCTAGATTACTAGGAAATTTATTTTGTCATGAGCTCATATCTACATGGATGGCATATATGGATGCTTATTTTTCCCAGAACTAGAACCCTGACTAGCTGTACTAGATGTTTTTCCCTCACACTTGCGGACTCAAGTCTTGTGTAGTTGGAGTTTACGTCAGCTAAAATAACCCCATTTGACCAAATGTTCAATCTCATTGTTAGTTCAGAAAGAGATTATACTCACATTGTTCACATTGGGATGGCTAATGTCACTTCAGCACTTTCTTTATAAACTCTGTTCTAAAACTTCATTCCAAGGTGAAACATGATTGGCATATCAGTTCAATACTTGAAAGTCTTTTATAAAAAGTTGAAAACGTATTTTTAAACTGTAAAAAGACAAAAAAAAAACCTTAAAAAAATCCTAAATTCTCATTGTTGTCTCTACATACAACATAAAATATCTTTTCTATTTGAAGCTGGCAATTGTTTCACTTAGACTGTTCACCAGATTCACTCCAAGTCATCACATAGGTGGAATGAGAGGTGTCAGGGAAAGAAAATTTTTAAATTAGGAAGAGGACACAGGTATCATTGCAGAGTAAGGGGAAAGTTGAATTCGTTCTCCTCTGCTGTAAGAGTCTGAGGTACTAGTGGTGTGAGATAAGTGTTGAACTGATATCTCAGTCTTACTTTTGAGTTTCCTATGTGGCAAATCTCTTCTGTGACATGAATCAGGTGTTTGCATTTCAGACAACCATTCTGAGTGATACAGAATACATTCATGCCATCAGCATTTCAGGTTGAGTTGATTATCATGCAACCCAGACAGAAGTGACCTGGTAGACTGTGACCATCACAGCAGGACTTCTGATTCCAGTATTGCTTTCAGGAGGCAGACAACTTAAAACTAAAACTGTTCAGCCAGAAGTCTTGGTAGACTCTCAGTTTCATTCAGCCGGGCTTACTGAGGAACTTTCTAGATCAATATAATCAAAGAAAACATGCACAGGAGGTTCCCTTTTAATTCCTGTCTACAAGAAAACCACAGTTATAGTTACTGACATTTGTTTTAAAGCATGTTTTGAGACACATTTCTCTGTTGCTGACAAAAGATCAAACTGTCCCACTTAAAGAACAACTTAAGCAAACAGCCTATTTATGCTTTTGATAGTAACTTTTTTCCAAGCAGAGTGGCAGGACTATCTTTCCCAGGCAGGAAACAGATTGATAGATGTTATATTCCCAGAGCAAGGTAAACTCTTGACATGGCTGGCTGGATCACATTCTTCCTTGGCACTTGTCATATAAAATATGCAATAAAATAAAAAATCTCTGTACTGTTTATCACAGATGCCTAGAAAACCTTTCAAGTCAGAATAAGAGCTTCCAGCTTGAGTAAACAACAAGTTCTCTGCAACCAAGGTGTCCAAGCTGTTGACAGAGAATACACTTGTAAAAAGCTTTCAGAGGCTTGTTAGTTTAGAGGCTGAAAATGTAATCAGGTTTCAAATTGCATAGAATCACAAGGCTTTGCAATTCACTGAGGCAGCGGCTTTCTGGCTGACAAATGGCCGACTGGTGGGTGAGAGTCATGGAGCTCTCTCTCACTAGGATCTCTTCTTTGATTACTCCTGCCTGGCCCTTGGAGCTCATTCTGCTACGGCACGTGTTCTAATACCTCAAATCTCAGCTGTCATCTTCCTGCTACCAGAAATGGGTCAGCATTCCTTTTTTCATTAGTTGTCATCTATTCTCTCTGCGTTACTGCTAGCAGCAGGGATATGTAATGGCCCTAATGAATTTTGCAGGTTTGCTTGGAAAAGAGCCTACTCTTTTAGCTACTTCATATTGATACAAGTTGCATCAATTAGCTCACAGACAGGTGAACACATTGCTAGAAAATCTGACCCAGCAACTTCTTGCAGGATGGATTAGTAGTGAGAAAAACTGAAAGAATATCTTGTTTTTCCAGGTTTTAAAAGAAAAATAAATAGACTATGCATACAGAAATCTCCTTAAGCAATAGGAAAAAGAAAAATTGCCAGTGAAATGGACAAAGTTATGTTGCAAATGTGCAGTCAGACTTCCAGTGCTAAGAAAGAATTTAAATTTGTCCTCAGAACCTTAAAGAGAGGGCAGGGGAGTGCCCTTGGTTCTGCTCTGTATGCAGACACGTGTACTCTGCCTGCATCTCCAGTAAGGAGGTTGGTATGAATTTCAGTATAGCAATTTTAGAAGGAAATGAAAATTTAACTTTATCAATACTCATGCCACTTCTTATACTTTGATATGGTGACAAAAGTTATTTTTAAGAATGCCTTTATTATACAAAGAGTATTATTTTTGTCCTCAAAGATCCTGCCTGCCCTGAGCACTACCTGTTCTCTGTGGAGTGTCTCCATGTGCACAGACTTGAGGGAGGAGTTTGCAGAAGATGAGGAGGACAGTTACTGCTCTGTTGTTTCTAACTGAAAATGGCTGTTATGAACATTGCAAGCAAAATTGTCTTCCCTACATTCCTAATGCTGGTTCCTCAGCTATTATAGAAAAGAATGAGTGAAAAGCCTACCACGCTCAAGTCAGAAGGCATGGAAGAAAAACAAATAAAGAAAGAAGCAAAGAAAGTAATAAACAGGCATTGGTGGAGAATGCCAGCAAGTGGGGCAGAAGGGAACAATTGGAATGGAAACTTCTGCCAGAAGCAGGAACTGAAATGCGGTAATGCAACAGCTTGGCAATTTAACATTAGAAGTACATTCCTCATCCTTCTCTAGTGCCAGATCTGCAGAGAGGATGACTTCATGCAGCAGGTTTCCCTGTTAACTCAAATGGCTGACATCTGCGTTACTGACTGGAGAGCGCTGATTGTAAGGTATTGCACTAAAATGTTGAGCATTGACAAAATACTTGCTCTCCTTTGCATAATCCAATACCAAAGATTCCCATTTGTCTTCAACTTTAACCACCCTATGATCCCATGATCCTAATGAGACCAACATTTTGGTACAGGTCTATTGTAAGATGCATTGGTTGATTCTGAAATTCCCACCATCTCATTCTCCTTCAGCTGAAAAAGTATGTGTGTGGTTGACTGCAGTTACCTTAAACCATCCAAAAATGTGACAGGAAATGGTTACAGACAAACAGGTCTCAATCCACTCACAGAGCTGCAAGTGTCTGCCATTTGAAAGGAAGTCAGATGCCTAAGTTTATGGTTAGCTGCTAGGGTCCAAGACTGCATAAAAACCTCTAATAAGAATTTCATAATCGGTACACACCAGGTAATCATCACAGAGAAGAACTGTGAAAGAGATGTTTGTTTTTGTAAAAAAACCCAAAACACAACAAAAAAACTGAGGTAATTTTGTCACTATTTTTGCCAAAATGCCAACAAATAACCAGCCTAATCTTCTGAGCATCCAGAGCCTTCCACTAACATGCATGTCACACTTAGGTTTTGTAATTTGTATGTAACAGTATGTAATACACTGGAATTTTATTCTACAACCTTAAAGAATTTCACACACATTACTCCTGACAAGACTCCTCTGGGGTAGGCATAAATGTATAATTTGCATTTTATAGGTGGGGAATCTGAGACAGAAGAAGATATTACTGTCTCACACTGCTGTAAATCCATTGAAAAATAAATCTCTATTAACTAAGGGAGTCCCAGTTCAGACTAAATCAATGGCAAAGTTCAGAGTTGGACATTTTGTTCTTTCCACTGATATTTGTGCTCACTCTAAAATATCGCAGTAAATTCTTCTTGTTCCTGTATGAAAGCTTGCAGTGAGGGTCCCTTCACTTCCTGAGTAGTTGCTTGAAAACTGACACACTATAAACCTTTGTGGTAACCAGAGCTTTGGGTTTAATGTTGTAAAAAGATAACTAACACTTTTCAACTAGGTAAGTTTGAAAGTTTTTTGATGGATGTGCCTCCTCTGGCAGAGACACAGCTGAGGGAGGAGATGTGTCTACAAGAAAGGAAGGAAAGAAGGAAAGAAGGAAGGAAAGAAGGAAAGAAGGAAAGAAGGAAGGAAAGAAGGAAAGAAAGAAGGAAAGAAGGAAAGAAGGAAAGAAGGAAAGAAGGAAAGAAGGAAAGAAGGAAAGAAAGAAGGAAAGAAAGAAGGAAAGAAAGAAGGAAAGAAAGAAAGAAAGAAAGAAAGAAAGAAAGAAAGAAAAAGTAATTTTTTAGATTTCTCTTTCTTTCTAAAATATACTTGCTTAGAAAATATCAGTAAGCCTGAACTTGAGGAGGAGCTAGGAGGGACAGGCAGGAAAGATCAGTCAAACAAATGGAATTCCACCCACTATTCCACTATTTAACCACAACTGAAGAACAAGAGTGGACTTTTAAAATAATTAATGTGTGTTAACAGAACTTAAAATAGACACCATTCCTTGCAACCTGCATGTCTCTGCAACAGGGGTTGTTCACACTCTAGGCAGGCAGCTGGATTGCAGAAATGGCTGAAACGCTCTGCTGTGATAAAATCTCAGGGGCCTGTAAATAGTGTGATGGAGATTTTTTAATATTTTTTGACTTTTGGCTTTCTTGTAAGGTGGCATGTTTTAGGTAAATGAAATGTCCCTTGGTAAACCTTTTCTGCAAAAACAAGGTATGTGGAAAATCATCACTTTTCTTGCTTGTATTTTGTAAATCATGGAATGAAAGGCTTATTTACTCATGATTCACCCCTCTGGAGTCAAAATACAAGTCCCCGATTTCTGCTCAGAAAAGCAAAGTTACAACAAGGTAAAGAAATCTTTAAATATTAATGGGAATCAACCCACATGACACAGGCATGCAGCATCACAGCTGATCTGATGTGGCACTTCTCAATTTAACAAAATGTATCAGGAAACAACACATAATATAACAGCATCGTAAACATCTACTCTTGGTAGATGCTCTCTTGGCTTCATTTAGGCCTTTTACTGTGCCCTGAGATATTTATGGAAGACTCACTTCCACTGTAATCCTGAGTATGAGGATAGCACTCAGATGTGCAGCGCCATAAAAACAGCTCTGCAAGCTGACTAAATTCTGTGAAAAAGACCCACTGGAATAAACATTGTATACAGAAAAAAGGGTGATAGATGTCAGTGAAAACTGCAAGAAATCTACTGTCTGTATACATCATTCCCTGTGGCTAAATCTATCACTTCCATTGGCACATAAAATGCTTATACTCTGGAGGAAAAGCAAAGAATCAGACAGCTAGATCAGAAGGATGAAACACAACTTCAAAGTTCTTGAGTAAGATGATAGCAAAGAAAGCTTTATATGGTTGATTGAGAATGGATGGATTAACAAATGTGTCGTGAAAGAATTCACAGCTTTTATTGAAAAAACAGTGCATTGCTCTGAGAACCTTGCATACAGCCTGTAAGGAACCCAGTCCACACAACTACCTCTGCATGTCTATTTTTGTTTGAAAATAATAATGAGACAAATGTTTTGCATAAATCAGAATGACAAATGAGGTGATATGAATGCAAGCTTTGTGGTCCATTAGAAAATAGAGTGAAGAATGATCATATATAAACTCAGTTAATAACGCAATGATGAAATTTGGTGAAAAAATAGAAATAGCTGAAATTTGAGTGTTTTTTCTAAACTAATAAATAATCTCTAACAAAATTTGTAGATGTGGTATTGCTTAGATTGATTTTGCTTGATGAAATTACATTGGCTGTTCAGATAAGCAGAGGTCAGGGTTGTAGAACATCATGAGTAGAGAACCGTATTAGAGGTTCTGTGGCTTAAATTCTTATGCTACTTCAAACTCTCTCAAGATCTCTTCATTTGGTCCAGTTTTAAACTATTAAAATGCTCTAGCTGGTGGCTGGAGCTGAACTTAGCCAGGGATATGAAGAACAATAAGGGGTTCTACAGGTATATGGACCAGAAAAGGAAGATCAAAGAAAGTGTGAGACTAGCAAATTGGTAACAACTGATGAGGAGAAGGTTGAAATAATCTACTACTTTTTCACCTCAGTTTTCATGTCAATCTCTCTTGCCACACCTCTAAAGTGGATGGACCACAAGACAGGGACTGGGGGAGCAAAGTTCCTCCCACTGCAAGAGATCAGGTTTATGACCACCAGAGGAACCTGAACATACATAAGTCTATGAGACCTTATTAGATGCATCCCAGAGTCCTGAGGGAATTGGCTGATGTAGTTGCCAAGCCACTCTCCATGATATTTGAAAAGTCATAGTGGTCAGGTGAAGTTCATGGTGACTGGAAAAAGGGAAACACGCACCCATTTTAAAAAGGGGAGAAAGGAGGACCCTGGGAACTACTGACTTGTCAGTCTCAACCCTGTGCCTGGGAAGATCATGAAACAGATCCTCCTAGTAGTTATGCTAAGGCACATGAATGACAGGGAAGTGATTTGAGACAGCCAGCACGGCTTCACCAAGGGCAAGTCCTGTCTGACCCACCTAGTGGCCTTCTATGATGGGGTGACTACATCCATGGACCAGGGGAGAGCTACTGATGTAGTATGTCTGCATTTCTGTAAGGCCTTTGACACAGTTCCCCACAACAAACTTCTGTCTAAATTGGAGAGATATGGATTTGATGGGTGGACTTTTTGGTGGATGAGGAATTTGTTAGATGTTTGCATCCAGAGCGTGGTTCATCCATGAGAGAACTAGGGCATGTTCCAAAGGATTCCTCAGTCTCAGAGACTAGGACCACAGGACAATATTCACCTTCTGCAAAACTAGAAGGACAACATCAGCACATTTTAAAAATTGTATTAATGTCACCATTATAGTTTATTATTCTGTTATTTAGAATAAGGCAGCATATACAAAATCTCCACTGGGAAGAAACACAACAGTGTAGTTGCTACATTTATACAATCACAATGATCTTATATCCTGAAAATAAAAAAGGAAAAAATAATAGAAAATTACTTGCACCGTGAACGATTCATGTCTCTTGGATGTCATTATAGTTATTGTATCCAAATAGATGTAAACAGCTTAATACTTCGCTCTGTTCCACTATCTTATTTCCCAAATACAAGCTCAACACTAATGACTACCTGCATGTCACCATGAAACTCATAATTACTTTTAATTTAACATAAAACAGCAAATGTTAATGAGGAGTTTCAAATATTTCCCATACCTCAGTATACTGCTTTGGGACACTTAATCAGCCTGTAAGCCTGTTTAGAGCAATAAAAATAAACCCAAAGACAGGTAATTAGATATTTCCAGTCACCCCTAGCTGTACAACTTCAAACAAAACAGCAGGGAAATAAAAATAAAACACAAAGAAATAAAAAACCATAGCCTGGTATATTAAATGACAGATGATTATAATGGAGCATACATGTGCCAAGGCTAAGGAAAACTTTTTCAAATCCTCAGAGAAAAAATCATATTGGAGACTTGAAATTTCATTGAGTAAATGGAAACAGAGAAGAAGGAATTATCTAATAAAAGGAAAAACCAAGTTTGATAAAAAGAGATGAAGGAGTAAATTAATTTCAATTTAAGATAAGGAATAGTGCTATGAAGAAGGCAAATTAAATGACAGTTGGGAAAGGGCATGCAGGAAACTATGTGCACAAATTGCAAATTATAATTTTCATTAAGTTTTCCCAATTTCCTGACTTCAAAGAGGGAAGGGGGTAAGAAATGTAGGGGTGCTAGAAACTAGAATAAGAATAAAGACACTGATTTAGATGAGCTCAAAACCACTAAAGATTTTTGAGAAATCATTTGGAAATTACATTAAAATATTACCTTGTGAAATCTCTTCTCTGTGGAAAATTAGTGGTGGTCATATACCACCTCCTAGCAATAGTCAAAATATTATCTTCATGTTGGCAACTTTATAAGAAATGGCAAAAAACAAACAGGTGTGAAACAGTCTTAACTAGCTTCTTCTAATAGGATTTGTTCTCAAGGTCAGCCAAGCAAATAATTTGTTGTGAATTACCCATCAGGCTTTGCATATTTCTTATCCTGTTGAAATTTGTACAAACAATTTATTCTGCAAACTGTATTTAAGAGTATTTGTTTGGTAACCCTCTTAATTCCTGAGCTACAGTGTATGAAACTGTAAGTCTTTGACATTCAAGCCTTGAATACATCATTGACCGATTTTATTTATACACTTAGGATCATTCTTACTGAGAAAAGCATATTCTTAGAAGAGATTTGGAACAATTTATGTATTAATGAAATAAAATAGATTTTAACAGCTTTATGCCTCAGTTTCCCATTAGTAAAGCAGAAATATGTCCTTTCGTGTATGTAGGAATATATATTATATTGTTTAGTGATGCTGTGCAATATTCCACATTGACAGTCACCAGGTTAATTTACAGGGAAATGTATAATGTCAGCCAAAATATCTTTGACTCAGATAAAATACATACATTTTAAAATTAAAATAAGAAGCTGGTTTGGTGGAAAAGAAAATGTAATAAGTAACTGACCTTAACTGTGCAGTTGTGCTGTCCTAGACCTGTTCTACAGGTGTAAAAATAGAGCCTTAAATAAGGTTTTCTAGCAAATGTAAAGCCCTCAATTCAATGTATTTAGTCCTCTTAAAAACATTGAGCAACGTGTCATATGGCAGGCTGTTACTGAATAAAAAGATAGGAACTGCAAGATGGCTAAAGAATCTAAAGAAAAAACTTCAACATTTATATTCATAGGAGTTATAGAGGATTACCAGCAGAGTCCCTCAGTGATGATCTCAAGATCAGTTTAGTCTAATATTTTCATTAAGAAGTTTGGCACAAAATATTGGAGTGGGTTGAATTACCTCAAAAGCAGAAGTACTAAAATGAGATGAAAATTACTATGAATTGTAAGTTCATACACTTAGGAATTAATACAAAATATCAGCCAGGAGTTCATCAATAGAGAAAGACAGAGATCAGCATCTAAGTCTCAGTCACAGGATGCCTGTGAACCTCCAGTGTGAAGCAGCAGCAGCCACGTCAGGGTCTGCAGCCACAGCCACAGAAGCTGTATCTTTACCAGTTTGCTGAACAGGAGCAGAGCCTGAGCTGGTGTGGTGTCCATGCCATTTAACCTCACACACTCGGTGGCTCTGGTTGGGCCTCTGGGAGCTAGCACCATCTCTTGTGATGCCCAGGGAAATCTCAGTGGAGCCGTACAGGCCAGGGTCTATTCCCATAGGCAATATTGAAAAATTCATCCCATCCTAGAGAAGAGTGGACATTAGCTCTACCCTGATAATTGTGTTGAGGGAAAGAGGCTGAGTCTGGACTATTTAATTTCTGAGTAGAGACCTGGCCATTATTTCCAGTAACAACAGGGAAAGTTTGTCTCATTGCAGAGGACACTGATGTGAAGTCCTCAGCTAAAGTATAGAGAATTCTGGTTTCTCTAGTCTAGGTAAGATGGAGGAGGTGCTGAGATGATTAGGAGGAGGGAAAATTCATCTTACAAAGGAAAACCAGAAGAACACAGCTAGTTCAGTCTACCCTCTCAAAGACTGTGTCCTGGGTAAATACAAAGAATGAGGCTAACTAACTGCAAAAGGCCATGTTGGGAAAAGAACAATTTGGTGTGAACTGGCTACTAAGATGTTTAGACTGAAAAGTAAAAGGCTGTTTTAAGCTGTCAGAAGAGCAAGGTTCTGTACCTGCTTTCTGAAATGCTGCCAGAGTGACAAAGGACCAGATTTCAGAGTCTGCTGGTCTTTTAGATTCCTCTTCCCTTGGATTCAGCTTTGAAGCCTAGGAGTATTAAAATATCAAAGCAAAGCTGTATGCTGCTTTCCAAATTGTGGTTTACCACTGACGTCTTGGTAAAAGCAAGGAGGTGATGATTATTGAATCTCCAAAATGAGGACCTACAGTTCATGACTTTGTTTCTTGGTCACAATGCAACTATTCACTGTAAAAATGCTGATCATCCAAGCAAGACATGAATCTTCCCTGGGGCATCTCCAAATCTGTGCACTGAACTCCCACTGGAATTAAGAACTACCCCCAACCTTAACTACCTTCTGCTTCAGTATCTCAAACATGAAGCACAGAGAACAGGATGTATTAATTTCTTCAGTATAAAAATGTAACCCAAAATTTAATATGTACATAAATCTTTCATGAAAGAATGAATCAAACAAGAAATATAAATATCATTTTATCATATTGCAGCACTGAAAGAAGCTCAGCATAACTGTGAATGGGTGGGTAAAGAAACCATGATAGAATAGATGCGTCTGACCTAATCTTTGCACTCCAAAAATAAAAAACATGAAAGCAGGGTAGTTTTATTGGATGATCAAAAATGAGAGGTTCAGAGATATAATAATATATCAGTAAATCTTCATATAAAAACTCAGGCAGGCTCTCTGTATAATAGTAAGGAAAGATCTGTTTTTCCTTTGCATGGTTCCCTTAAATAAAAACAAAGAAGTAATTCAGAGATGACAATGAATACTGTGAGTCATGTTTTGTCAAATATATACTGTTGCAGAGCATCTTTCTCAATGAATGAATAAATAAAGAAATCCTAACAAGCAGGAAAAGAATACAGATTAAATCTCGGTACTACATTTTAATCACATTTACTAGTATTTAATGACTGTGTGTGAAAGAAACATACAAAAATGGCATAGAAGAAAAAAAGAAAGACACTTTTGGATTCTGGGGAAGAGAGAGGAGCAGATATGATACCCTGCTCACCAATGATAGAAGACTGATAAACCAACAGTACCACCATTATGACAAAGGCAAGGAAATTCCTCAGTGATGTAATTTACCATGATTTGATAGAAACCAACACAGTTTTGAATGTGTACACACCATGAGAACCCTATCACTGATAGTGTAACCATGGCTAAACACAACTGGGTTTTTTTAAACTTCCAGATTAGTAGTAATGAAGAAGTCCTCTCCATAAGATATTTTACTGGGGAAGGGAGTAACTGAAATAAAAATAAGGAGGGTTTCTTTCCAGATAACAATAGCATGGCTTGATAGAAATTTCTCGACAAAGCTGATCAGTATGTTTGCTAAATAAATTAAAAAATAATTTCAAGATCTTAAACTCAGTTGAAGAATGAAATTCTGATCACTCATTATTTTTTTCCTATGAGTTAACTTATTACGCTGGTAAATGAAATTCAGAATTCTGCACTTTCAAGCAGCTGGAATTGTTTAAAGATTATTATCACTGCAAATGGTGCAGAGCTGCTGTCAGAAAAAAAAAAAGGGAAGTTTGCTAATCTATTAACAGAGTTTCAGCCAAATTTTCAGCAGACATTGACTAATGGTTTTGTATGACATGTAGACATTCTCACAAGACTGAGATGAAACATATTGAATAGGTAATATGCTTCAGTTCATTATCTCATGACTGAGTTTCCTCAAGCACCCTCAGAGGGTGAAAAAGCTTAATCCTTTGACTGCACTTTGAAAAGTTCACATGCATTCAAGCATACACACAAACCTACACACAAATACACCTCTTACACATACAGTCCCTTATTAAGGACACTGTGAAAAATGCACAATGTTATTTTTTATCCAGGTAGACTTTTGATACAAAACCTGTGTATACCTGGGTGTTAGTTATATACATCAAAAGGATGGAGGTAAATTTAAATATTTTTAGTCTAAATAAGGTTTAAAAGAAAATACATAAAATGTATTTTTATTGATACCTCAAGGTTAACTGAAGAGGGGTTTACTTAAACTTCACTTAAACTTTACTTAAATTTCACTTAAAAAATAGATATAACCATAGAGACCTTTATAAACCTGATAAATCTGAAGAGAATGGAAAAACCTTGAGGGAAATAATGGCACTAGATTAAACTTTGAAGGAAGACTGACTAAATTTCACATAAACAGCAATGTGCAAGTATGTGTACTTCTGGCTTTTCTTGTCTTGCTGTTTACTCTAGATGTAATGTGCTGCAAACTCCAACTTGTATGAACATTATATTAAATCAGAGGTTTATGATGCACACTTCAAACGGTATGAGTATCATATCTTTCAGGCACAAATGTTACCTTGATTCCATAATTTTTAACAGGTATACAATTGTGTCATCTCTATAGGCATTTGAAGTCATGCTTTCATATTAAACAATGTAAATCTCCAAAATATTATTATAACCTTACTACCTACCCTGCATGTTTGTTTTCCAGCACTTCCAGCACTGCAGGCATCCTATTAATTCAATCACAGAAGTGATAGCTTTTGAATGGTGATAAATACCCTTATGGTACTTGTAATGAAAATGGTATACCCAAATTGTACTTGGCCTGCACATAATGAACTTCTTAATAATAATCACATATTACTAATACAGAACTCTCCACTTGAATGCAACTTTATGAATATTAAGTGAGACAAATTCCCTAACTGGAAGAGTTGACTGTTTAAAATAAGACAGGCAATATCCCTTTCTTACAATCCAAAGAAGGAAAAGAAGAACCAGCTGAAAGAGTTGCAGTCCAAGCCAATTAAGAATTAGCATTTCCCAGTCATGCTGCTTCCCCTGTCTGTTGTTCTGAACACCAAAAGGGAAAAATATTCTCAAATCTTGCAGAGGTAATCTCTCACAAGAAACTTCTGATTAAGTAGTAGTCAAGAATCCATAGGATTTTTATTTTGACCCTATTCCAATATCTTTCATTGATTACTGTGGAAATAGTCCCATTGAGTTCAATGAAAATTCTCATTGGAGTAATCTGGAGCTATCATACTATTCACAGTAAGAATACCAGAACCTTTGTCATAATTATTTTCAATCCAGAAGTATTTGCAAACAGAACTTCAGCTGAATATAGGTAAGATTTTGAAGTATTCACTTAATAGATTAAAGAAATAGTTTTTTACTTGCAGGTGTCAGAACTGTCTGTCCTTCGGACTTCTTGCTGCTCCAGATTTGTAGGTGACCAGTCAATAACCCATGATCAGGATATTACAGAATCACAAAAGACAGGAGAAGAGAGAAAGCAGAGGAGGTGAGAGTGATTATCTTTGTCAAAGGCAGCAGTGAAATCGAGACAAATAAGCTAGAGGCATGCATCTTAAATAGATAAAGGAGAAGCTCGTTAGGAACCGTGCTTCATGCTGCTTCTGAGGCAGGTAAAAGGCAGAAGGCAGACAAGAAATACTCAAGAAGAGAGATGCAGGAGAAGACTATGCAGCAGGTTTGGGAGATAAAGGAAAGGAAACATAAGAGGAAAAAATAACCTGAGACTCAGGTGGGAGCTAGAGAAGTTTTGTCAATGTAAGATACCACACGAGCATGCTTTTAGATGATGCACAGTTACAAGCTGAGGGAAAGGTAAGAACCTCCAACATAGACAGGAGAGGAGAAAACTGAAGGGACGGATGAAACCCCTCAGAGTAGGATTCAAGTGAAGCATCTGATTCTGATAGTGTGGTGAGTGGTGGCAAATGGGAAGAGATAGGAGACAAAAGAAAAATAGGTCCAAAAATGTTGTGCATTTCAAAAAGAAAGATGTCAGAAATGTTCATATACATTTCCTATGGAGACATGAGTTTTATGACCTGGGGTGGGAGGAAAGGAGAGCAATCTCCCTCATTATCTGTTGGAGATTTTTGTTATTGTTCTAATTGTAACTGTGCTGCCTTAGAAGGATGCTGAAAACTCAGAAAAGGATTTGGAAAGGTTTCTCTGAATGCATTGCCTGCTTGCTGACTAGAAGCAGGATCTTGTTCCCAACAACAGTTAGGAAATAACCAAGAAAAGCTACTCAGCACATGTTAACAGCCTCTGTGGCCTTGAGATTCTGCAACAGTGCAAACCCCAAAAACTGTAATTGCAGTGAAATACAGAAGTGCATTAATATTAAAAACAAAAGAAGAGCATTGAATCCTGGAATTTAAAACACAACTGGCTAAATATTCAGGTTGTTTAAAATCCTTTTGTTGGTCCCCTCTTTTCAGAAAAGTGAGATCTATTAGCAATGGTCCCATTAGAAATCTACCTGCTGTGACAAGGAACCTGAAGTCACCACCTTTTACCACAAACTATAAGAAACAGATCTGCTTTCATATCTACAGCCAGGCCAATTATACCCGAAGCAAGATAGAATTTGGGACACGTATCTTGCTGTGACCAGGCAAAAGCTGAATATTTCCTAAAGCCCACATCTTGTCCATAACGTCCCACATGCAAGGTCAGAATTTACTGTCATTGTCAAAAATGACAATTTTCTTTCTCTCAGAACAAGCTGCAAAAATATGTCTCTTCACCTTGTATTCCTCCCTGTGAGGAAGAAAGAGATTTCTCACTCTCATTTAGAAATATTGTCAAGGGTGAAAGACATGCATATTGAAAAAAACAAACATCTTCACAACCTCACAGTAATGAAACCAATTCTGAAATAGGAGACCTTTGATCAAATAATAAAAAGAATGCCCTACAATGCACAATCAGGACTAATTTCAAGTTTGATATTAACAAGTGACTGGTTTTATTTGCAACAACAATACTTTACTTTAAAGAGATTATATCCAAAGTCTTATTGTGACAGTCTTCCTCTATAGTCTTATAATAAAAAAAAGATTGGATTATGGTCTTTGAATAAATACCCTTATTGCTTTTAATTAAAATGAAATGAGGAGATACAGGAACTTATTTAAATAACATCTCAATTAGATATTAAAGATTTACATTCAGTTCATGTAGTGACACTTGTATTGCAGGAAAACTTTGCCAGAAACTGCTAAAATAGTGGCCTCTGGGGCTTTCAAAGGCATCTAAGATGTTATTTGGATTCTTTACTACTGAGAGATCTTAAAAGGCAACTGTTACTAGAAGTCACTTTGTGGAAATGTAGACACTTTCACCAAAAGAGTATGTGAAAAGAAAGTTTCTTACCTAGTGACAGCTAGCTATGATATGACCCAAGAACTCTCTAGGGGCCAGGCATAATTTCATCTCGCTAATAGTTTCCATTTTGTAACAGAAACACCTGTGAAGTATTCAAAAATAAACATCCTTGCTAGCCTGACCTAAGGCATGTATGAGTATCACCAGCCATCACTCCTTTCTGCTGAACAAAGCAAAGGTACCGTGCAACATGGCACTGATCCATGGAAAGCACCTAGTCACTTTTCCCAAAGGTATGTTGTACAGCTCCAACAAGCTTGCAGGGAAAGCTCGAGTGGCATCTGGGACGAAAGCAAAAGACTTCTGCCTATGTAAATCTGTGCATAAGGCCACCAAGAATACCACAGTCAGCAAACCTTGTGGTCTCAGGAGCTCTGTGCAGCCTGGGGAGCAGTATTTGCCCCTCCTGAACCTCACAGTATAGGACCACGTACATCCACATAACGTATTCAAAGCTACGCATCTCCTGCTAAAGGACATCTATCAGCACCACTGTCACAAACTCTTCTCTCAGGCAACCATCAGCACCCAAGCACCCTTGAGTGAAATGGAAAACAAATAACCTGTTATGACAAAAATAGTTTAACACTATTTACAGACTGTCATTACCACTTCATGCCAGATGGGAAACAATGAGCTTGTAGGTGAGATGCTGACACATGTCAAAAACAGGTCACATGAAAACCTTCATTCTATCATTGCTCCTTTGCAAGCATGAGCAAAGCTTCAGACAGTGGACTTCAATTTTGGATTATTTTTTCTCTTTCCTCTCATTACACAACTGCAGATGCCAACTGAAAATGGGTGATATGAAACACATTTGAAATGTTTCAAGGGACGGGGAAACAGCATCCTCTACAAAATATTAACGTGACCACAGACATACTCAATGCATTTTATTTGACAGAATAGAAGTGGTGGCAAGAGTGAAGTTCAGAAGCTCAAACAAATTCCAGGAAATTTGAAAGTAAAGTAGCACTTATAAAATGTCATCCCACAATGTCTAGACTATATAGTACCACAAACTCAGTACTTCCTTCCAGTTTAACTGGAAGGCAGACTGAATGCAAAAGATGATAAGCAACAGTGACATGAAGACTAACACCATGTCACAACAGAGGTACCTCAGCATAATGTGTCAAAATTAGGTATTTGTCCTTGGGAAAATAAGTCATCTAATTTTATAGAAATATATTTATATAATTTGAGTTATCTGTGCCTATATTTATACACACTGGAATGCACACATATTGACTTTAAATGCATGCACACTCCTGAATAAATAGACCACATCTGTGAGCACACCATATGATCTCAATCAAGCACTTCAAACAGCCCAGAGGGATGTGAACATCACTGGAAACCCGAGGAAGTTGAATGCTTTTCTTTCAGAGTCCCTTAGAAAACACAGAGCATGGGCACATTACGTAAGAAATTCAAATCCATGTGCATCTAAAAAAGCTGCTTTTGCCATGAACATCACAGCTTTTTCAGTCTTTGGAGAGGTCCTTGGCAGTTGCATGTGACCCCTTCCATGGGCTGGAGGAGGGATGCTCTCCTCTCCAGAGCTTAGGCAGCCTGGGTGCCAGTGGGCTCCTCGCCTTGCGGTGATACCTACCTGCATCATGGCTCTGCCAAAGCTATTGTGTTTCTGTGTCCCCTCCACCTCTGAATACTCTTCTCTCTGATTTTCTGACTCTACAAGTGCCAAGATTGGATTTAAAGGGTAGTTAACAGGCTTTTTGTTAAAAGTGTTGTTATCACTTGTATTTAATCCATCAACAGACTCTTTTTATTTCTGCCTTCTCATTTTATAGTGAGCTTCTTTCGGGGAAAAGAGATCACAGCTAGAGCAATGACCTTTGTAAGGACAATCCAAAACATCATTACATGAAAAAAGTCAAATAAACTCTGTGTTTCCTCATGCATAGTTCATTATCACTAGTTCACCGAGGCTCACAAAGCTTTCAGACATGAAAATAAAAGATTTTATTACTAAAATCATTGTCACAGGTTCTTCTTAAGGTTGGGACATGGGAACACACATGACTAAGCACATCACTGTTCTGAAGAGCTCATTTTAAGTATGTTCTATGGGGTCACTCCCAAGTAGAGTATTGTCTCGGACAGCAGTGGAAGGTCTTAGGGTCGCTTAAAGAATCACCAACAAAGATAGCAGGAAAAGGTGATTTTAATATAGATTTATGAAAGTGTGACTTAACACAGTTCAATGGCAAGGTTCACTCTATTATGTGGAAGGGATGTGTAGGGGTTAGGATTGGATTGACTTACACAGGGATAAAAGGAAATGATTTATACAGGGATAGGGGGAGATTGAGTCAGGATTGGGTTGGAGTGGTTTGTACAGGGATTAGGGAAAAGAATGAGGAAGGCCCTCCTGTCGAGTCACGAGGTTCTGAATGGACTCCCTTGCTTTCTAAACTCCTCCTCAGAGAGGAGTCTAGTTGCTGCTGGATCCACTCCTAGTCCCAGACTTGGTCAATATTTTACAATTAAAGGGTTTAGGTGTAGGGATTTGAGTGTAGTGTTTTAACATGTAATCCTGGGTCTGGTGTGATTTGGAATAGCAGCAAACTGAGGTTGATTGACACTAATATAATGAATCACAAAATTATTTTCTAGCAATATTTAATCAATAATCAACAGTTTGTTATGATCAAATACAGAGGTTCAATTAAAGATCCAAGAAAGGTTCTAAACTAAATTGTGCGCATACACACACACACACACAGATATAGAGGTTAATCTATGTTAAAATGTTAATTTTGGTATCTAATGTTCCTCAAACTGCACGAAAAGAAGTTGCAATGAAATATACCACAGATTCATCTGCAGGATCAAATTATGGTAAATTATTATAGTTTGAGCTATTCACCACATATGAGAAGTAGCAGACTACTTAGTCTTTCCCAGCAGATAGGCCAACTTCCTTCATGAGACACAGGATAGCATCTTGGTGCAATCCCAGAGAGCTCTGAAGGGCCTCCCTTTCAGGACTGATATTTATAGGGCCACAGGAAGATTTGCTCTGGTCAGTATTTTTCCATGATGGCCACAGTTCAGATTAGGTCATCTTTGGCTACTTTCAGAGTGGGTTTGTGATCTGGGCAGGAGGGGTCTTGGGTTCCTTTCACAAACAACAGAGTTCTGGGTATGGGTAAGGAGTGCCTGATCACCCCAAATCACTCTGCTTGCACTGATATTAGAAGGTACCCAGTTGTTTCAACTCACTGCTCCAATGGGCAAGGTCAGAAAGTGCCAGATTGTCTCAGCCCACTGCCCTTGCTATTGAAATAAGAACAATATTGGGTCCACTGCCCTTGTAACCAAAGCAAGAATAATGTTGGTTAGTGTTGGCATTGCAATGTGGCTCAGTGAGCAAGGGGTCTGCACCACCACAAGTATTTTTCTGAGCTGCAGTCTAGAAGACAAATTTGCAAAGTGTATTTAAGCTTTTGAGTTGATTGTAGGTGAATGTGCAGATTTATAAAAGCATCTAATTGAGTTAGGTACCTTTATTTCCCTGACATTCAAAAGTTTTTTAGGCACTTCTCTCCTTATTAGATGCCACAATTTAATCTATCCTTCAGTTATAAGTTCTTTCGAATACCAAAGTAAAACACTTCCTTCCAGTAATTCTTCTAATTAAATGTCGTTGTCTCAAATATGCTGTACTTATCTAGTTGTTTTTTTAAAAAAAAGCAAGAACATGAGCATTTTTATTTGTCTCATATTTACCTATTCATATAAGACATTACATCTGTCATTTTCAGGTTCCCCATGCTTATGTAGAAATAAATAGAAAAGGTTTTTATATTTCTGGGAAAAAATCCTAAACATCTCATTCCCCTCTAAAATGGCAATCCCTGTGAAAACCATAAGTAACACATATACTTGTTTACTCTTACAAAGTAATAAAAGACTTGGCTCTGCTTCTTGATGAACTGCCTGCTGCAAACTGTCAGCTAAATATACATCCATCATCATCATCTTATGCATCCATGCTATAGACTTTTCCCACAACCTTTGGGAAACGTACCTTCTTCCCTAACCCCTAATCAAATAAAACAGATTTCTACAAGCCAGCTGTAAAATGTTTATGCTTGGTTAAAATCTTTTCGTCCTTGAGAATGCAGAAAACACAGGAATTGCCATATCTGATCAGCTCAACGATCCATCTCACCCTCTATCTCGCCTCCAGCCCTTGCCAGTACCTGAAGGGAGCATAATGAAGCCGTTTTTAAAAGGGTGTTTGTTATCACTGTGCAGAGTGTGCCCAATATGCCATTACCAAGGAAGCAAACAGGCTCTTCATCTCATTCAAATCAGCCATTATTTAGAACGTGCAGAATTTCATGAGTTAAGAAACGGTTTCACAAAAAAAATTATGGAATAAAAGAGCGCAGATCCTTGGCAATACTGAGATCAATTGAGTTTCAGTGAGCTAAGGGTCTGCTCCATATTATCAAACTTGGGAGCTTCAAAAGTGATTCTTCTTTTTCTTAATTAGTTTTTAAATATAGACAGCCATATTAATAAACTAATAAGATTTTAGGGTAAGTTCTAAAGTAGATTGTCAACTCTGATTTACTATTAGTCTTAGGAAGATAATGAAAATATTTTAGAAGCACAAAGAAACTCTTAGGAAGGAGTTCACACTAGGAGGTCACAGCAATATGTTAAGACCTCTTTTTAACAGAAAAATACCCTCAAAATATTTATGTTTTCTACTGAACATGAATTTTGCAATACAAATCGGGCATCAGGTAGGGACACATTCAGATTTCATGCACGGCTTGGCTATGAAGATTAACTTGTTACTCTGTGAAAATGTTTTTTAAAAAATAGCAAAAACATGCACATATTTAAAAGCTTTTTATACTCTGACATGTGGCATGGAATTAAGCTTTCAGAATGGCAGAATTTCCCCAGAGCATACATTTCTTGATCGATGTAAGAAAATATTAAATAAGAGATTCTTTAAATAATTCCAAGAGCCACAAAATCTTAATAACTCTTCTTTGAGTTATCCTCAACATTGTAATGTTAAATTAAGCTAAAGCAGCACTGGAATTATAAACTCTGTCCCTTATTTTCCCCTTCATACAATCATAGAATCACAGAATGGTTTGGGTTGGAAGGGGCCTTAAAGTCCAACCTCCTGCCATGGGCAGGGACACCTCCCACCAGAACAGGTTGCTCCAAGCCCCATCCAACCTGGCCTTGAACACTTCCAGGGAGGGGGCAGCCACAACTTCTCTGGGCAACCCGTGCCAGTGTCTCACCACCCTCATAGGAAATAATTTCTTCAGAATATCGAGTCTAAGTCTACCCTCTTCCAGTTTGAACCCATTCCCCCTTGTCCTATCACTACAGTGACACCTGCAGCGACAGCAGCGGCAATGGTGACTGAGGTCAGCCCGAGGGCTCAGTCATGCTGTACGGTAGGGTTCCCAAGCTCAGGGACTCCCCAGGTCACAGCTCCGAGCACCGCCGGGACCAGGAAAGCTGGTCCCAGGAGCGTGGGGAACAGAAGTGGGCAAACAGGGGCATGGCCTGGTGGTGAGGGCGTGGCCCAGCAGTTTCCTCAGGGCAGTTCACGCGGGGAGGGTGAGCAACAGGCACCGAGGAGCTTCGAACTGGGGAGGTGATCTGAGAGTTGAGGCCAGTCGGCGAGGACTGTTAAGAGCAGTCAGCAGTCAGGGAGTCGACTACTGCAGCAGTGACAATCATAGAGGTCATTGCCCTCTAAGGAGGAACTCAGAGATGGTGGTCACTCGAACAAAAGCTGTAACCCCTGCATCTGCCAGAAAGTATGCAGCAACCCAGGCAGCATTGCCATGAAGCTGTCCAGCTGTCCAGGTCTCTTGCTGTAGGGAATGTCAGAGCCTATCACTGGTAATGGATGACTGTAATGACAACAAATGTGCAAGATGTGACCAAAGGGATGACCTGCTCAGCACGGTGGCTGATCTACGAGATGAAGTGGAGGGATTAAGAAGTATCAGGGACTCCAAGGAGGAGATAGATTGGTGGAGTCATACTCTACCATCTCTGAGGCAGATGAATCAGGCAGTCACCATGCAAGAAAAAAAGGGTCCCCTACCCTCCTGCCACCAGGCTAAGAAAGACAAACAAATAGATGAGGGAGGATGGAAACAGGTTCCTGCTCGGGGTCGCAGGCATCCCCCTTTCCATCCTACAACACCCCCTCAGGTGCACTTACACAATAGGTATGAGGCCCTGGAAGCAGAGGTGCAAACTAATGACAATATGGACAACAGTCTGTCCAGGTTGGAGGAGTGGCCCAAGTCTACTCATATCATAACCTCTTCTGTTAAGAAAAAGAGAAGAGTAGTTGTCATTGGTAACTCCCTGCTCAAAGGAATGGAGGCCCCAGTCTGCCAACCACACCCGACCCATAGGGAAGTGTGCTGTCTCCCTGGGGCCTGGGTAGGAGACAGTAAAAAGAAAGTCTCTAGCCTGGTAGACCCCTCTGATCATTATCCATTGCTGGTTTTTCAGGTGGGTAGTGAGGAAATCCCAACAAAAATCCTGAGAGGACTCAAGAAATAATTTAGGGCCTTGGTGAGACTAATTCGGGGATCGGGAGCACAAGTAGTCTTCTCTTCCATCCTGCCAGCTGCAGGAAGTGATGAGGGAAGAAATTAGAGAATTGTACAGATTAATGCATGGCTCTGGGGCTACTGTCACTGATAGAACTTTGGGTACTTTGACCACAAGTCAGTATACAGGACACCGAGACTGTTGGCAAGAGGTGGGGTGCACTTATCTCAGCAGGGAAAAAGGATCTTTTCACAGGAGTTAGGAGCCCTCATGCACTTCATGTCTCTCATATTAAGATGAGAAGATGTAAACGTGGCTCTAAGCTATTACTTTGATAGTCTTGAATAAAACTTAAATACCTAAAATCTAAACAGTAAAAATAGTTATTCAAACTTACAAAAGTTGGTGAAGGCATTTTCAGAAGAGATGTTACAATAAACACTTTGGCCCCACCACAGCTCAGACAAGGGCCCACAATGGTTGGTTAGGGCCACTCCAAGTCTGCTGCATCGCAAGTTCCTCTGGGCCCTTCAAGCAACTTGCTATAGAGAGTCTGCTGTACACTTTGTGTGCATATACCACATAGTGCATGGACATCCGCAGCTATCACAGTTCAGGTCATTAGTCAAAAAGAGAGCCTATGAATGCATCAGCCTACACTGTAAAGCTTTTGGCCATGCATTTTGAGGAGCTGAACTATCTGAGTAACATGTCTGGGCTCTTTATTATTACCTGTTGGCTCTCATATTATTACCTGTGGCATAATACAATGCTTATTGTGTTAAATCATATAACCATAAATGATTCCACACTGGCACTGACAATAGAATTTAAGTTTTCCTCTTAAAAAAGAATTTTAGTGTACATATCACCCCCTTCCATACACTACAGACACTTGTTTTCACAATCTCCATCGGGAAGAAATGACAGTAGTAAAATCCTGTCTCTAGGAGACTCTCTGAGAGAGCTATGCATCCCCAAAGTAATCCAGACCTAACAATTTAAAGATTAAAAATGCATAGCATCTAGAACAGAAGCAAGCAGCAGATGGGAAACCATTATGAATCATAAGGGCAGCTAACCATTGCAACTGCCAGAAGGAGGTAAGCAACCATAACAACAACCCAATTTGTTTTCCATATATCAAGCCTTAAAAGTAAGCTGGGTGAAATAAAACAGACAAATCCACAAGAACTGAAGTATTCTAGGATTATATTTCAAAGACAGCCTACGTCTTGTAGGACAACTCTCAAATTTGGAAGGAAGTAATTCTTTTTCTGTTCATTTCTTAGCCTACTATTTTGAAATGGGTTTTCATAATCCAGAAGAAATAGTGAGTCAATAACAGAAGTAATAGAAAACCCCAAATGATGAGTAATTGGAGAAACAACAAGCATCGATAATCTAAAACCCCAAATCCATAGGCAAATGCGTGATAAAAGTCAGTTCAACAGGCAACTGACCAAAATGAATTTCTCTTCTGATACGGACTTATCAGTTATCCAAAGAGAGAAAAAGGAACTTGTTATTTATGTATGATCTAACATTCTTAAAAAAACCAAACAAAAATCCTATGTTTTCTCAATTAGTGAATCAGTTTTAGCTGGAAGACTTTGAAAGCTTCTTTGACTAGTTTGCCTACACAATATTTGAAAGTGAGGAAGACTCCTGAAAGTAGCACTACTTTTTTTCAGTTTATCTCATACCCTTGAAAGACTCTGGGAAGTCCCTTCTCTAATTTAGTTAGTGGGTGTCTGGCAATGACTCTGACCAACAGCTAAAAGCTGTCTTCTGTTCAGATTCTTGGAAAGGGCTTGAACTATGCTTAAACCAGATCACTGATTAATGATAATTTATTTTATTAAAACCCATTAAATGGAATTTTGCTTTGTTATAGACTATTGAGTCAATGGAAATGCACAGTGTCTAAATCGAGAGAGTCTGATACCTAGGTTTTATTACATCAATCATTCTAAATTTAGTGTAAAGGAGAAGGAATACAGTCTCACACTTCTATTCTCAAAGACAATTGAAATCTGCTGTTCATACTAGCTCCCTCCATACAGCAATGTAGTATGGTACAAGAGACATACTTATCTTCTGGGAGTTTACCCCATCTTGTAGTCCACAGCCTGGATTATTTGTTGTGATTTAATATAATGTATTCTGTACCTAATAAACCATTTAATTAAAGTAATTATTACATTATTCAACTAAAATTGGAGTAATAATAGTATGTGGATTCCTTCACTGAACTCATTCCCTCTGTAACAGTTTCACAGAGCAATGTCATTTAAAGTAATCACTTTTTAGTGGAATAGCTCAGTAACCATAAATTATTAAAAACAGCATTAATTTAATTAAAGTGACATAAAACAATTTACACTGAAAGGGGAGGGTGGTATTTTCAAGAAAGAAAAGACAAGAGTACTGCCTTATTCAACAAGCTAGTCAGTCATTCTCCTAGTGGGATGTGGAGCACCCATCTCTGCTAAAACCTAAAATGCAACACAATAAACCAGGAATTGTTCCCAAATTTAGGAATTTGGCTTATGAGCCAGATGGATGTGCTTGTAAATTGAACAGTGAAGACTGAAGAAAGACCTGAGCTGATAAATTTTTCTTCCCATAAATTTATTTTTTAAATACCTAACAATTGGTGTAAAAATTTGTAGGGTGGAGGTCACACAACCAAAAAGCAGCTACCAAGCACAGAAAATATAAGCATGTTTTTGTTTCATTTTCTATGGTTTAGTCCTGAAAAGTGCTTTCATCTTTAAAATGTTAAAACTCAACAGCACGATTAAGTGTTACTTTTGAAGCACAATTCAGAAAAACTGTTATCAAGAATAGGGTGTTAACCCTGGAAATAGTATATATTGAATACTAAAATAGGTTCTACCACAGCAGAAGGAACCTGTAAACATTTTCTTTAGGAACCACTGTTTACAAACTATTTTTCTCTCTATTTCAAGGTTCCCCAAGCTTCATTATTGCCGATATTGCTTCCTCAACATTCTAGTTAGACCTTCTTGTTGGTGTCTGCTTTTAATTTAATTCCCTTTGGCTGTCAAATGGCCAGCTGCAGTATCAATAAGAAAGCTGTAGCAAGGGTAGTATAGAACAGCTTCATCTCAGAGATGTCCATGATAACAACAAAAGCCAAGAATACTGAGGAATCAGTACTCCAAAACATAAATAGCACTGCAGAACTAAAGAAAGAATTAAACTGAAAATAATTGCTTTAGAGGCACTCATCTCCAGTGACTGAAAAGCAAAACCCATCAAGATATTTCCTCATTTAAGCAGACTGTGACAAGCACGAGAGTGGGAGATTCAAGCTCATGTCTACATGGCAACCAGACAAGAGAAGGGAAGATTTGAAAGTAGAATACAGATTGATCTTCCAGAAAATGAATGTTTGCATAAAATATATCCAGAAGTGTGACCCGCATCCAATACATCCCACTCTCCCCTGAGAACCTGTCTGGAGAAAGACTGTCCTCAGGCAAACATGCTAGCTCCTGGACTAACAGAGATCTCTCTGGACTCAAATCAGGCCTTCAAAATAAAATTTGCAAGGTTGAAGCACGGAGCAAAGTCACACAATTTTAAACCAGAAGAGATCATCCGTCTGGTCTGACATTCCATAAAATAGAAGCATAGTATTTTACCAACTGTTGAAAGGTTTGTCTTGCCTTGGTACTGCAAGACAAGAAATAACCTTTCTGACGTGTCAGTGGATGTTTGATTAGTAAAGAGAAAAATTTGCTTTCCCCAGCACAGAGCAGCTACTGCCAATTTATAGCTGTTATAGGAATAGAGAGTTATGCATTTACTTGACACTGGTCCAGCATTTGCACATATATTTGACACACCAGGATTTAGAAACACTATTACAGACTTTACAAGACAAAGAGAACCTATGAATATTTTTAGAGGTATCTTTCAGAGGTTAGCTCCTATAAACAACACAGTCCAAAACCAGCCAAGCAAGCAAAAAACCACCCTCTAAAGCCTTCCGTCTATGAATCCACCCATCCATCCTATCACCAGCCCTCTTTTCCTGTTTGGCATTAGAATAATTTATTAAATCTCCAGGTGCAAGTAAAAATGTTACCCTAGAAGAGAGGGTTCATAAGTGAAAAGCAATGACATAAAAAATTACTCTAACAAAATACAAATTAACAGTATGGTGTTAAAGGAGAAGGGAAATACGTTCATTTGGGTGCTGACCAACAGAGGTCAATCTTATATACTAAGCCTTGGAAAAGCACCTTGTTACAGGTTATCTTTATTGAAAAGGAAAAGAAATAGTGTGGAGGAAAAGTTTTCATCATTTCTCCCACTTTGTCATCACCCACCCCATCCCCGATTTAATTTTTAAGTGCCTGCTAACAATGGCACTTAAAAAGTTCAGTTTGGTTCAGCTAAGTGAAAATGAAGGTTCAGAGATTCTGGATTGTTATAATTCATCTATCTTTTGTTGTGTCTGCCTTACAGGCAGGAAAACCTCATAGTTTTAGAATGGTATGGAACATTGATCACCTAATTTGTAGGTGAGTACTTGCTTTCTTGGACCAAAACATCTTTAAACCTCTTTAAAGTAATAAAAATATCTGGTAATTTCGTAGTTGAGTATAAGGGGTGTGTTGGAATGCCAAATTAGTGCTAGAAAGTGAACAAATGTTTGTATGAACAGTAACTGGATTGAAACTCTTCACATAAAAACTAGACAGTATCAGTTTGCGAAAACAGGTCCTAGCCTAAGAATTCACACAAAGACAACAGAACATGATAATTAAGAATGCTCTAAATGACATTAAACAAAGAAAATGCCCAAGCCTAGGGGAAGCTATGAGGTGACAGGGAAGCATCAAACTGAGGCATCAGTTCTGGCTATACATCTCAATCTCATTCTCATGCTCATTATCTCTTTATGTCAAACAACTTAGTATGTGTGCCCTGATATCCTTCACAAAATGAACATAATTTTTTCTTTGAAAAATTATTTTTTGGATAGCAAAATGACCTTTTAGAAGATAGGAAGGAAAATTAGACAATCACTTTTAATTTAGATGATGCAGTGTCATAGCTTTGCTCTGCTGCTTGTTTCCTGGTTAATCCTGAGAAAATTACTCGAGTACTTATAAAAGTATCATTTCCCTAGACAAAATAATAGTAGGAGTACTGGAAAAATAAATGCATCCAGCCAATTTTTCCTACTGAGATCTGTGTCCACTACTGCCTGTAATCTGACTGTTGCAAGTGTTTTCTGCTTGTGGGATGATTATGTTAGCATGATGTATTGAGAAGCTATGTAACTAATTAATTGAGCATTTTACTTTGATGATATGGCTTATGTTGAGGAGGGAGGAGACTCCAGCTGGATTCAGTTAATTGTTTCTTTATTCTTGCAGATTAAGAGAAGTAATGTATGATAATCTGACTACTTGATATCAATTTCAGCATGAATACACAAGAGGCACAGCCATTAATGTTAAGGTAGTAATTCATGACAACTTGGGATGGGCAAGTTACCTATGTTACTCTTCAGCATTCAAATAAGTAGTTAGCTCTGTCTGTAGTGTGTGTCTTTTCAGGTAAAGATTTCCCATACACCTGTCTATGGTATTAATTTAATTTATGGAATACTTCCTCTTATGTCCCAGTACAGCATTAATATTCATACAATTTTATAATAGCAACATCAGATTCAAAATAACAATACATGGAATATCTAAGTATGCCTCTTCCATCTTGCAGGCAAGAGAAATGTTATGATGTAGAACCAAAAGATTCAGACAAGAGTATATTATGTTTGTCCACAAAATGTTTACTCTTTATTCTTCTTAAACAGATGTAAATTTAAAATTACATTTGCTGTAATGAGATCAGACTGGAGCATTAAGAACCTTTTGCCCAATATGAGAAGACATTCTTACAGATTAAATCTCCTGTTAACAAAGACAGAAGTTGACCTAAGAAGGGCCGGTGCCTGTTGGGAAAACCGCATACACCCCTAGATGAGACTTATCAACATAGGTTACATTGATAAGGTTGGAAAGATTTCATAGCTGGCTTTGTTATGTGGTCCTAGTAGTTTTGTTTTTTAAACATTGTTGCATTTGGGAAGCAATTCTGATCAGAACAAGAGCAATTTTAGGAAACAATCACTTTTAAAGAAGCATTCTACCTCCAAGACTAACCAACTTAGCATATTTACAGTAGTGTGGACAACAGACCCTGTAGCATCTTCATAACAAATGAGCATAACTATAAGGCATAGATTGTGAATGATACCAATCACAGGGCAGAACAAAAACAGATTTTCCAAAAAAACTCCTTTATCTACCCAAATCACAAATTGTTTTTACATTCTTCTGGGAACTTTCTTCTGGGAAAACACTGCTCGAGCTCCTAGCAGGATTATTCAAAAGTACTACTCTTAATGCAAAAATATATGGAAAAACCTACCCTGCTGGGCATTATGCAAGTGAAACAGGCTCTTTCCCCTTCCCCTCTTCCCCCCTTACAAATATCTACTATCCTCATTGTGGTGAGAAGGGATAGTAATGCCCCATAAAAATACTAAACTACCATCTCCTGTTGAACAAGAATGCTTCCTCAAAATGACAGATGTTTAACTTACATGATTTCTACTTGAAAATGCACTCCTAGATACTCAGAAAGCATCTGGGAAGCCCAACAGTATTCATACCTATTCTTGAGAAAGCAAAAGAGATAAATGCAGCCTGCCCTAGATCTGGTTAGGCAAGTGAGCATGACAGGACTCGAGGAAACAGCATGAAGCTGAATCAGGGGAGATTTAGGCTAGATATCAGGAAAAGGTTTTTCACCCAGAAGGTGGTTGAGCACTGGCACAGCTACCCAGGGCAGTCATCACAGCACCAAGCCTGACTGAGTTCAAGAAGCATCTGGACAATGCTCTCAGGCACATGGTGTGACTCTTGGGGTGTCCTACACAGGGACAGGAGTTGGACTCGATGATCCTGATGAGTCCCTTCCAACTCAGCACATTCTATGATTCTGTGATTCTATGGCATTGTATCAGTAATCATCCTCTTTCTGTCATCGCTTAAAAGTGAGAACTATTATATTGTTATCACAGAAGTGAGTTTAGAATCCCAATATCTTTATCCTTACTTATACTGTGAAATTCAGCAAACTCAAATGCTCTTTCACATAAAAATGCATGAAACTCCCTCCAGATAAAGTGCTAGTCCTATTGGTAAAATACACACAGCTCTAAAAACATCTCCAAGTACTACAAAAGAGAGCACCAGCCTCACTAACTAACTTCCAGAGTGAGCTAGCAAATCTGTTAAAACTGAAGAGTATATACTCTGGAAAGCATTTGAAAGGAGTAAGTGTAGTCACCAGCAAAGAGCCAAAATACCCTAATTTGCATGGTGTGGTACTCTATTTGAGCTGTAAATAAGAGCAATAAAATCAGAATACTGCTACCGGCTGAATATTGTTTTTCAGACACAGGCTTGTGGTTCCACTTGGCACACAAGAGCATGGAAACTGGACTGCACACCGTTTTGCTTGCACAATTGCCGAGGTCTCTGCTTACCCTACAGAATACACCATTATAGAGGGGGTTTCTGCCCTGGTATGAGAAATATTTTGGTTTTTTAGCAGGGCACAGAGAGATTGCCTCCATTCAGTAGTTCTCTGGACACAGCGTCACTAGTCTCAAGAGTAAAGTAGAAGTACCAAAGAAAAAGATTTGTTATTTTGACAGGAGAAGAAGAAAATAAAACATGGATTCACAGATCCCAAAGTTCTTAAATAAAAAGACAAATGACCCTCTCAACCTCAAAGAATACTGGTACTAGATGACTCAACTCTTTAGCATATAGAGAATGCACAAAACAAGTGGCTGTATGTGAAGCTTACAAAAACTAGTTTTTAAAAGTGTTGCGCAGAATGACCAACTTTTCTCCTGAAACCAAGTCCAAAACTGCTTCTAATGTTTCCTAAAATTTTGGTAGGAAATGGGCCCATTCTTTTTTCATATGTACATGGTTCCCCAGTCATTTCTCAACTCTCATGCCTCTCAGGTCAAGATAACTGTCACAAGACCTATTTTAGAATCCTTCTTAAGGGTTGATTGTACTTAAAGTAAACATTTCTTTATAGGTCTTCCCGTTTTACCCTAGAGGGACAGGATTTCTTTGACTGGTTTTATTTAGGAATTTGCACCTGTCATGCTACTCTGAACAGATTCAGATGCTGATTTTCTGTTACCCTTTTGGCTATTGCAAGATCTGCTCCTTTGTTCATGTTTCTTATTTTTCTTAGAACACTACATTCCAATTATACTGCAGCTAAATACAGTGGCAGGAGAAATACATCCGTTTCTCATGCACTTTCAAAATGTAGGTCACCATAGAACTTAGAAAGCTTGTATTTGCTGTAAGCTTCAACTAGAATAATGATACATTCCAGCTTTGCATTACATTTTCATGCCTATATATGACTGGAATAAATATGGATAGACACAAAATAGTAAACTCCTTATGTTTTATTTTCTCCACTTCTCCTTTAATGAGAGAAAAGCTTTTCCACACAGATATTAGAAGCTGTCTTTTTAGTATAAACTCTACCATTGTGCCAGAGTGTGTCATACCCTCCAACCTGAAGACACAGAGATTCAACAAAAAATACCCTGTAACAACATTTTCATACTGCTTTTCCTTAGTATATTTCTGCTTCTCCTTTTCATTAATCGTAAAAAATCTTTATGGATATTTCTCTTCAGTTACTTTTCTAAAGGCCTCATGTTCTCACAGAATCACAGAATCACTGAATTCTAGGGGTTGGAAGGGACCTGGAAAGATCATCCAGTCCAACCCCCCTGCCAGAACAGGGTCACCTAGAGTCCATCACACAGTACATTCTCACAGACCACTTTCCCTGTGATTGCACTTTCATGTACCATGCCACAGTTAGAACTATTATCCTTAATGAGTCTCATATTTTTTTACCTGACTGCTACTTTCAGAGCACTCAACTTCATTTGAAAGTAGACAGGCGAACTTTTATTTTACTGTGGGTTACCTTATCAACACTTTTCTCTCTTTCCTTCAATCTCTAGCACACATCATTGGATGAGCTCTGTGTGCTGGTTTTGCAAACGGCCAGGGCAAGCCCCAAACCAGACAGAATTTGTTTCTATCACTCCCCCCCCGAAAATTAGAAGGGGAGTAAGGAAAACAGGCTGAGCAGTTGGAAATTCAAAACTGTAGCAGGTTTAATGGCACAGGGAGAAAGAGTTAACCGGTGGGGAAAAGGAAAATATATACAAAATATACAACCTGAGCTCAGATGAGCGGCGTTACAGGCTGCTGGAAAGGTCCTTTACTGCANGCCTGACAGGAAAATGGGTGTGGAATACTGGAACCTGATACCTGACACCCAGACCCCTTTCACAAGGGCTTAAACTCCACCCCCCATTCACTGGGTCTTGGCAGCAAAAGCCAATAAGATTTTGTCTGCCCCTTTCAAACCATAACACTCTGTTACTGAACACCATGAAATAAACTGTCGTGTTCCATTATAATTTCCAAGGAAAGATGGTTTACACAGAAAATAACTTTTTAAAAATTGTATTTCAGTTTATATAGTAGTTATTAACAGCAGGCTTCTTTTTGCACTTCCTTTTGTTTTCAGGTTTTCACTTTCCTGTCAAATGTGGTTACATATGTACTGAAATTTTTTAAAATGCAACTCTATAAACACTCACAGTCAACAATAATAAAGAATCATTCTCAAAGTCTCTAGGCAGTTGAGGACTACTGATAGCAGTATGATTAAAGAGATCAAGTTTTTTGAATCATAGAATAATAGAATGGTTTGGGTTGGAAGGGACCTTAAAGATCATCTAGGTCCAACCCCCTGCCATAGGCAGGGACACCTCCTGCTAGACCAGATTGCTCCAAGCCCCATCCAATCTGGTCTTGAACACTTCGAGGGCAGGGGCATCCATAACCTCTCTGGGCAACATGTTCAACTGTCTCACTACACTCACAATAAAGAACTTCCTCCTAATATCCAATCTAAATCTACCTTCCTTTAGTTTGAATCTCTTTCCCCTTGTTCTACCACTACATGCCCTTGCAAAAAGTCCCTCTCCAGCTTTCCTGTAGCCCCTTCAGATACTGGAAGGCTGCTCTAAGGTCTCCTTGGTGCCTCCTCTTCTCCAGGCTGAACAACTCCAACTCTCTCAGCCTGTCTTCATTGGAGCAGTTCTCCATCCTCCTGATCATCTTTGTGGCCCTCCTCTGGACTTGCTCAAAGAACTCAATGTCCTTCTTATGCTGGGGACTCCAGAATTGGACACTCCAGGTGGGATCTTCCAAGAGCAGAGTAGAGGGGGAGAATCACCTCCCTCAAACAACACCAGGAAATTTTCTCTGAAACAACGAACCTTTAAAAATAGAATGATAAATGTAAACATCACAATATGGTGTTTTCAAAGGTGTTAGAGGAGTAGTACTTGTGTCTCCCTTGTCTTCCTCGTGCATACCTTTAACAGCCTCTCATAGAAGCGTTAAATTCTGAATGCCTCTCCTACAAAAGTACACCTGTCTCAGATATCTGGCCCCTGAGCCATATTCCAGAAGTAACCCAAGATATTATATAGTAGTATAATAATTGGCATACATTGCTATGAACATCAGAAATGCTTTTGTTTCTGCAAGCAAAGCACAGTCACCAAACCTAAAAAGCTGCATTATTTTATTTCTTAGCCCACTTCCATCATCTCCACTCATCAAAGCTTTGTTTACTAAAACCATGAAACTGCAATGAGCTCAGGATGCATTTCTATGAACATACAATCCAGACCTTTATATTTTCCTTATTTTTTATTATTTTTTTAATGAAAGAATAAAATAACTTGAGAGAGTGGCTCATCAAGTCCTGAATATTACATAATTTTATATCCAAGACATTTTACACTTAGATATGTATTTTGAAGCAGATTGTAAGTCTTAGAAGAATACAAAGAATTGGGATTCAACCACAGCTAAATGTTCAGAAAATTAATGTAGATTATAACATAAAAAAGTACAGAAAGTGGGGAAGATTTATGCACCAATCCTATCGATTTAAAGTGAACTCAAGTGAGAATTACACAAACATAAGGCTATGACTTCATGGTCACGAAGAACGTATCATTTCAAAGAGCCGTAGGGGTTCTTCTCATTCTTCAATGAATGGGAATCAACCTCTGCTTAGACAATATAGCACTGCTAGTGTTTATCAAGCATGGTAATTGCTGGAATGCAAGTTCCAAAGCAGTCTCTTTGAGTCTAAAATCTGCTGAAAACTGAATTTCTAGAAGATTACTTGGATGTCAGCAACAAGAAGACACAGCATGATGTTACCATGAAATTGTTAAGGAAAGGCCAGAATTCTCCATCCAAAGCAGTTTCAAATATCTTATTCAACATTTCCCCTACTGACCTATAGAAAACCTTGAGAACTCTCATTAAATTCCTGATGATCCACAATTGAAAAACACCATCAATACAAAGATTCTGAGTACCTTAAAGAAATTATGAGCTTGAAACTGCAGTTCCAGAAAAGGAATGAGATTCAAACAGAAAAATGCAAGTTTCTGCATAATAAGTAATAAAATGAATTAGTGCTACATGTTGAAAGTTCATTAGGTGGCAACTACAGAGAGGAAAATGTGGTGGTGCTACCAGCTGACCACAGTGAGGGTGCACTGTGCACCTTCCAGGTTTGCAGCCCTGGTATTCTAATAACAACAAATTCTTAAGTCCTTGTACAGGATCCGCAATAGCTCTCTGCTGATGAGAAAACAATACTCCAATTTCCATAAAATAATAATATCCTTGTGAAGTATATCATTATAAGGAGGTAGTAATTATCTCCTAAAACATGATTTTTATACCGCTATTGGCAACTACTGCACTGTCCTAAAACATCTTATTTCCTAGTAGATACAGAGAAAGTCATTTGGCTTTGCTCATTGTTTTGTAAGATTAGTATCTGCAATATGAATATCTGCACAAGCTACAGGGTAAATATGATAATAAACTTCATAAATAAAAAGGTCAGATTTTATCTGATTTCACAAATCTTCAACACATTTTAACCTGTTTGAAAAATGTTTTTCTACAAAGCATATAAAATGTTTCCTGTTTTATGAAGCTCCCTAATAAATATAACTATTTTGTTATCCATTTTAGATTATCCCAGAACAATAACATGTCCTTAACATCCAGCATTTACAGCATAACTAACTCACAGGACTTTACTCTAACCATTGTGTTTTTAAAACTGAGATACAAATGTGTTGACAAGCCTGAAGCTGGAAAAGCCAACCGCTCTTAGGTCAAATTTGTAAAGAAGTTAAAGGGAAGACTGTTTTATAAAACAATATCTTAGTTAGGCCTTAACAATCTGTCATAGCCCTAAAAATCTGTTGGTAGTTTGTTTTAAAACAGTATAAAAATAATTTTGAGTTTGCCTTCCCTCTCCTCTCCTCTCCTCTCCTCTCCTTCCCCTTGAACAATCTCATAGTGGCACCAAATGGCTCTTCTTCACAAATGCTGTTAAACAAGATACATTTTTTCTTCCTCACAAGAGAAGAGGGTATGTACTGAATCACACTGATTTATTCTTGTCACAACATGAAGCTGATGTGATACTAAACTAACCTCAAAAGTAATGTGATATGATTTCATTTCATACAAAAAGTTGATTTAGTTTTTAAGGTTTTTTAAACAAGCTAACTCCCATAACTCAGTCTTCCTATAACAGCATAGAGCTCTGCTAAGGCTATTTTCTCCCTCTTCTCTCCACTTCATGTTTACACATTTGCCATAGATTGAGATTTTGTTTTTAAAAAAGTTTCTTGTTAGAGCATTATCCTTTGCCTACACCTTGAATCCTCTTATTTAGATTTTAAAACCCTCAGGGGTCCCTTCTACAAGCTGTCCACAAACCAGTTAAGAAGAAAAGTAAATGAGAATAAACAATATGTAAATCAAAAATCATGCTGCTGTAATTTTTTCTTTTTCTCTCAAAATAGATTTCTATCAACTATAATTACCACTTGTGTGAAACAGTGGGGATGTACAAGGGACTGTGTGCATTACAAGTGGAAAGCAACTGGTTCAAGGTAATATATTGTAGACACCCTAACAAAATTCCTGCTACACTTTATACAGTCTCTTTGTGCAACACGATTGCTTCCTCCCTCCTTGCCAAAGAAGGTTAGGCACACTTTTTACCCTCAGCTTAAACCCACATTTAAGGTTACTTGAAACAAAGCCTCAGGCTTCAGTCTTGCAACTTGAGACCAATCCTATCTGTATTAATGAGCTCTATAATTGTCTTGTATAACATAGCTTTCAAACCTGTAAACCCTTTACAATTATTTAAATCTCATTTTAAACTTACAGAAATAGTTTATGGATTCTGCTTGCACTTACCTGAGAGGACTTCTTGCTAGAAGTCCTTAAGCTGTATTTCTTACTTAATAAAATAGTCTTAAAAGTCAAATAATTGCACCCAAGAATTACCTTTTGTTTATTATGTAATTCTACTCCTCAATAAAATAACCTTAGATGTAAACATGATACATTTTTATCCATCAGTTTCTCACTCTTACAAGCAGGCTCTGAGTCGTGCCTCTGTTATTTGTCATTAGGTCTTCATTCCAGTGCATGCCACAGTATGTAGGATTAGAGGTATGAGTGAGGTCCAAGACTGTACTTGATAGAGCTCAGGCCACTTCACTTCACACCAGGTCACTTCAGCTCCAAAATTATGTACAGGTTAATAGGAATGCTGAAAGTAAAATAGGGCAATTACGCACCACGATCATTTTACCTGGCCCAAAAATAAAAAACCCTTTGTAGCTCATCTTACCTTTAAAATGCAGAAGCTAAATGGTTAATCAAGATGCTTATGTAGTATGTCTGAGAGATCATTTTCTTTTACAAAAAAAATCCTTGCACCACTGAGCAATCAAAGTATTTTCCCCAAATTTACTATAGTCATTATCTTAAAGTAAGTGTTTGATCTTAACTCACAAATTAGAGAGACTTTAAAGAAGCTTGATCCCATATTTAGAGGCCAGTAGCTCAGATTCATATTCCCTTCTCTGTTTCTGTAGTCTCCTTCAACACCTCTGGCTAAAATCTAACAAGAATTCACTGAGAACAAAAAAGCCGTCTTCAGAAAACCAAAGTTCCTACAGACCTAGACATTTTTTTTAATTTCTACTTGACATTTTATATGTCCCAACAAAACCAGGCAAGTGCCAAGTTCTGTTCCTAGATATACTGGTAAAAAGTGGGAGAAATTCAACTGATTACAGAAAAATATCCATGGAATTACATTGGCTAGGAAGCTCTTGCTTTGAAATATTGCTACGTTTATTCCCAGTGAATTTGAGTCATACGCATGACAAATGATGGTGAGGAAACCTTATAAAATGATATAGGACCATCTGAGAAGTCAGTTCCTAGTTCTGAAATTACTCTCACACATATTCAAACATGGCAGTATTCACCAGGCTTTCCACTTTGAGAAGTTAAAGAGAATCTTAACTTGCTCTATTGTTATGAATTCTAACCCAGAGGTCATGACTTTATGTTTTATCTATGCCTGCTTATTCCTTAGGCTTTGTCTGTACATTTGTGTGCCAGACAGGTACACGCTGTTTATTGATATTAAAATAATGTTTTTCTTGACTTTTCTATTAATCAAGAGATACTGAAGTGGTTAATCTATAGAAATCAGTAACAAGAAAAATAACAAAACAGCGCAGGCACAAGTGCACTTTAGAATTATCACCAAATATGAAGTATCCTCCTCAAATCCTTCAAAGTTATATTCAACTCTGCTTGCTGTGTACAGCTGAAACTGTCTGGCAATGATAAAAAAAAAGGATTGCTGTAAGAGGTTATGAACCTTTACAACTAAATGAGTTAATATCCTTCAAGCTCCCTTCTCACAACTACTTCATAAAACTCAAGAGTTCAAGGACACTGAACTGAAAGTTTGTCCTCAAAGTTGAGGAAAATACAGGTAAGTTTTAATTACATCAACAGATCTAACTATACCTACCCAAGGTCAAAATCTGGCTTAGAGTGAAGCCAGGTTTCCTTTCATTTCTCTAAGCTAGAGGCCTTAATTCTCTATCTTCTTGAACCATTCATTCTTCTGTGCTTAAAGTGAGAAAACGTTAGTAGAGTATTTTGTAGGTGCAAAGGGTTTTGAGAAATTCCCAGTAATGAAGGATCACATTGAGACCAGGGATATCAAGGGAGTATTTTTGGTAGACTATACTGAAAGAGCATTGTTTCTTGGACTATGGAATTCCAAAGAAATTCAAGTTGTACATTACCACTATCTGCATGCAACAACATTGTCTAAAGCCAGTGGCAGACCCATGAGATTAAAATCCAAGTTTCTTTTTTATCTATTTAAAACTTCTTAAAATAATTGATGAAAGACATTGCATCTAAGAAGGAAAGGGAAACAAAAGTCCTACTAAAAGACTACCTTTACAGTGAGCAAAGGACTTTTTTCTACTACCCGTTTTACCTCTCATCATTTCTTTTTTCCCCAGGAAAACATCAGAGTGTGAGTCAGAGTTCCTAGGTTTATGCATGTGCTTCATATTGAGGGAATACTTAAGAAGTGTTCTGCTGCACTGCCGTCAGAGTTCAGTCCTGTTTTCCTCCCCAAGAACAGCAGCCCTGCCCCACTAAGGGGAGGGTGTGAAGACACTGTGCCATCTGCCCACACACAATATTATTACCCTGCCAAATATAAAGTAATTCATCCTTCACCCACTAAAAGATAACCAAAGTTTAATGATTTTTTACTTTATCAGTCACCTCCCAGTAGGAAGGATTGAGATTTTAGCACTCATTTTTCTGTTTCTTCTCCCACCTTTGAGAGGTTGCCTTTTCTCTTGACATGCAAGATTTCCAAATAATGCAAACATCAAAATCCTGTTCAGAGAGCAAAGAAAGCATGTTCAACTCCCCTTGCCCCCCACATTCCGTGAGACAGAGCCAATCATCTCAATCATTTGCTGGCATCCAAGGATCTATGAAGACATCGTTTCATGTATCCATTGATTTTAACAATGCTTTTGACTACCTTCGCATACACGGCACCTGTGCTGGGAGCTATTACTCTTGTTCAGCATCAAAAACCCACCTCTGCCTGGGACTTGTTGGCCACAGTTAGAGGCTCAGGTCATGGCAGGGCTGACCTGTGTGGGCTGGGGAGAAATGTTTTCCTGCTTGTAGAGGTATGAGCTAAGAAACAAGTCTAAATATATGATGGAAGTAGGAGGCAGGAGTGAGAGAGAGAAAGGCTCCTTGAGGACAGATATTACTGGAGTAGCAAGCCTGGTATTTCATAATGGGAAAAATGTCTGATGGCTGTTCTCTTGTATTCTGAAAACAAGATCTTATTTACAAAACAAACACACTGAGATTGTACCAAAAATATAGTGTGCTCATGTTACCAATTCCTCCACCTACACTAAGTGTTCTTTCAGGGTCTTTAATTTTGACTAGCTGCTCAGGTTAGTAGAGTAGTGGTAGTAAATTCAGCTCCTGTTGGTATTTACAGACTACCTTCAACATCATGAGATTAAGGTATCAGTATCTGTTAATCAATGTTTTCCTCAATACCACAAAAGAGATTTCCTGAGCTTATAAGAACAAGGCTACCAATATACATAAGCACTATTTTCTGAAGTCTTTGTCAAGCCTGCATCATTGCATTTGCAAATCAGCACAGTTCTGCATATATACTTCAGTACTTTCTTGGGCAGGAAACTCATCATTTCAGCAGATAGCAGACATAGATTAAATATCATGCTTTAGGAAATAAAATCTGCTATTCTTCAAAGTAAAGATGGTATATTAAATGTAAGCAAATCAAATATAACCTGCAGAGGGTGCCATGACAAGCTGTGTATGAGGAAAGAAAATAATGATCAGCTGAGCTCTTTATCACTTAGTGAAAAAATACTCTCCACCTGAAAGGTATGATTAATTTCATAGAGGGGTTTGAGGTTTTTTTTTTCTTCTCATTTAACTGCTTTAGTCTCTTTCTTTACCAAATCTGGACATAAATGATAGAAAGAAAAAAAAAAAGTGCACATTATAAATAAAGAACTGAAGTTAGGAGAACTGATAAAATATGAATACCATTCCAAGGAGCTTTATGTGTCATAGCTGCATAATAGAAAAGGGAGTGAAGTGCGTTGTGCCCCTGCTGCTTAACAGTAGTTTTGAAAGAGGCTGCAAAGACAGCACAAGTGGAAAATTCCCTTGTTGGCTGCTTTCCAAGGCATCTATTCAATTTAAGAAAAATATGATGCTTTATTTGATATCGAGTGTATGGATTGGGCTTTTTGTGGTTTTCTTTCAGAGAAACAGTCAGAGAACAGAGTGGGACACTGGAACCCCATGCCTTCTGCCTTTCCCCCCTGCCCCCTCCTATCCAGTCCTTTATTATTTTTAAGTTTCTCATCAAATTTGTAAAATGCCTTCTTCATACAACATAGCCAGTTGTATATGTGGCAGATAGCATGAAAGTGCATTTCTGTGATCATCTTTTCTGGTCTCAGAGGTGAACAGTAGCCTAGTAACCAGAGGCTGATAAATAGATACCTCGATTTGGTACTGCTCTGGTAAGCCTGCCACATTCCATCTCCAAGGGAATCACTGTATTAAATTTACATTAAAGAAGGCTGCATGACTGACCCACAGGTCATATTAGCATTTTTACTCCGGTAAGTTGGTCAGCAGAACATTTCTGTACCATGAAAATTATTCCAGTACTCCATTGTTAGGAATTAAACATTTATGAGAAATTTTGTAAGAGCATATTAACAAGAATGAGCTGGTAAGAAGTACAATAAGGGCAGAGCAGTATCAATACGTAGATCTGAGAAAGAAAATCAAATCAGATTCTTTTCATCTCAAAATGAAAGTGGACACCGGGAAACCAGCAGGAATGTGAGTGAAAGGAGTACTCTATTTACTGGAAGAAACACAACAAAGTTAATGGCGACAAATGCGCTTAATCCCCCCTACTCTTCTGCACTCACTGGGCTATATTTCATGCAGACTCTTTCATCAGATTCAAAGTTTGCCAATGTAAAGCAGATTATATTATTATAGGCCAGAATCTCCATTTTTAGATGAGCACAATATGCAGACATACTCGCGTTTTACACTCTTGAGATTCCAGGATCACTCACTAAACAGACAAGGGACTAATTGACATTTATTCTGTACTTGAAAGGAAACCAACAACCATATGTTAAAAAGGATCAACTGGGAAAAGATAGTAGAAAATAGAAATATAGAAAATGCTACCTCAGAGCTGTATAATGCAAGAGGAACAAAAAGGAACCAGCACAACTTTGTATTCAGAATGGAATAACAACAGTGCTCACAGCACATTAATATCTATTTGTCTGTACCCTAGATAATTCCATATGGATGAGAATGACCAAAGAAAAACACTTGACAATCTAATAAGCACTAATAAGCACAGTTATTTGCATTGAACAATAAATTTAAGACCAGTCCAGCAATGAATTCTATTATATTTAATGGAGATTTGGCTACTCAATGCCTTCCCCCCCCCCCCCTTTTTTTTTTTTACCCATAAGACTGTCTTCTAGAAAAAAAAATATTAGTAAGCTGACATCAATATGTTAAGGTAATTTCAAGAATCTCTATTCTTCATTTAGAGAATGAAAGGAGTGACTGGGTGGTTTCCAAACTGGGAATCTGTCTCTGTAGACACTAGCTCCTGGCTTTTACTTCTGCCTCAATCACCCATATGTAAAATGAGAAAGGCACAGCTCTTTGATACTTCAGAGCTTTAAGAAAATACCTCATACAAAGAATAGGAGATGATACAATGTTTGAAAAGGGGATCATCAGACTATTGTCAGACAGTTCCTCACTGGATCTGAATCAAAAAGGATGACTTCTGACAACAGGAGAGGCAGAAGACTGTCAATGCTCGCAGACACAAAGCAAGGGAATTGAAATACAACTATTCCCATCAGATATGCAGTGCCAGTTCCTGGAATATCTCCTGCATTATACAATCACTCAGCCAAGAATCTATTGGTTAAATAATGTGCTAAAACACAAACATAGAAGAATCATGTGTCTATAAAAAAAACCCGAGAAAGTTTAAAAAGAAGTTTCTAATCTCTATTCAAGCCAAAAAGCACTTTAGAACACAGTCACAGGTTTTAGCTCTAATGTGCCAAATTCCAAACCTCAGTGATATACTTGAAATGAGTGACTTGAACTAAAGCCCTGTGTTCCTGGAGGAGCACAAAGACTGCACAAAGAGCCTGTACTTACCTCTTCAGTGAGCTTTAAATAAGCACGTGTATTTAAAAAGAAATGTTTAGCTTATTAGGTATTCCTTTTCTCCTAGACATTGTTTTTTGGGGGGTTGTTTTGGTTTTGCTTTTGGTTTGTTTTTTCGGGGGGGGTGTGTGTGTCTTTTTTTGACAAAACTTTTTTTGACAAAACTTTGCTGTTTTCTCTTGAAGGCTTGTCTCATGGTATTCGTGCATTGTTTTTCTAGGGGTGGTCATTTTATTCAAGTTTTCTCTGTTTGGCATCTTCAAGCCATCACTCCAATCAACACATTTGTATCCGTGCACACAGCCTAAGTTCTGATTCAGACAGGAATATATAGAGACACAATATTTAGAGCCTTTCAAAAATGTTTGACACAAACAACTATTACAAAGGCATACATAGTCCCTTCCTGACAAGATCAGACATTTGAGTTGGAGCTGGGACAATGGCTTGCTGATGGAAGAATTTGCAAGGTAAGACAGTGTCATGTTCACAGCACTGGAAAACTGCTGCTGAGCACTAGAATGGCTCTCAAACCCAGGAGTCATGATATCGTGCCAGACTTGAGGGAATTAAGCCACCTGTACACTGTTTGCCTTCAGAAGGGGGATGGATGGACAGACGGGACATGACTGGGAACTGCCCCAAGCCCTGGCACAAGGCAGAAAACACTAAAAAGCTGCTCTAACTCATACCTGAGTGCCCACCACTCCGACAGCCTGTTACAGCAGCAGGGACTGGCAAGGGTTTGCAGGCATGTTGGCTGCGGCCCTTTTCTTCTCTGAACACCCTCTCCCCTGCCCCCCAGCAAGAATAGACAGTAGAATAAAAGCCTTGATTCTTTGCCACCAGGAAATCCCTTTCCACTGAAGAACCCTCCTGGGGAGGCATCCATGGCTGCTGTGATTGCTTTTGGCAACTGCAGGAATTGGAAGAACATGGCCAAAACACGCCAACAGCAAGCGTATGCACAGTCCTCTACTCGAGGTAGCTGTTTTGCAGAAAAGACAGACTTAAAGCAACACTTCTACAGCAGGCAAGAAAATAATTTTAAATATTTATGTACTTCAGGCTGAGGATACTATTGAGAAGGTTTATAACTTTGCTGAACAAAAGATTTAAAGTTCTTTTGAGAGAGTGGGATTTGAAAATGGGAATGAATTTAATTTTTTATCTTATTTACGGGATGTTTTCACAGATATCATAAACTCCCTCCATTTGGTTTTGGCTATTCACAAAGGAGTTAACTTAGAAATAATCTTAGAAAGACCAATTATCAATTTAGAAACTAAGGCTAGACTTTCAGCTGAGCTGCTTCCAAATGAACCACTGTGACTAATTTTTACAGTTTTCCTTTTTTTTCCATGAGAATGCAGGTTTTCACAGAACACAGTTATTCAGTCCAGTTGCAAATAAAAATGTAAGCAGAGAAAATGTGCCTTCCCTTTTCATTCACATGCACACAGATTACAAGCAGCAAATCTTTGACACCATCCTTTGCTTGAAAGGAGTTGAACCTGCACCTCTTACTGAAAAATAACTACTCAGACTACCAGGCTATGTAATATTTCAAGTGTGGTAATTTAATAATCTTTACACTATAAATTATCTCCACTCTGGAGTGGAGTATGGAGAGAAAGAGCAGATCAACATAAGCAGGAACTACTGCACCCTGGTGATACCAGTAGTCACCTAGGAAGGAGCTGACCCAGCCAGAGCTTGTTGAAGTGAATGCATAATATCAAGTACATACTGGAGTGGGGATGTAAACCCACTTCATACTTTTCCTAGAAAGACCCCCTAGTCATTAGGCTGTGGTTGTATTTTTTTTCCTTCCAGCTCAATAAATTATTAATTACTTAAAGCAGAGTGAAAACCTTCAAGCATGTGTCACCCAGGCACCTGCCACTGCTGAGCAGCAGGCAGTCATAGCAGTCAGCTGCAAAATGGCAGCAGATGCTCTGACTTTAGGGAAAATCATCAAAAGGTTTCATCATCACTTCTTACTTTTGTAGCAGTGTTTCATTAGGTGCTTTCCTCTACTCCTTCTCATACCGGAAGGAGATCAGACTGGAGATGGATGGTCTCCTGCAGCACACAGTTTGTTAACTTTGCTCCTGAGAGGATCAGGGTTTCAGCCATATTTCACCTCCAGCACTTTCTGCTGGTTAGCCTGAGCTTTTAAAGCTCTGGCATTTTATACACCCAGCTCCCCTCCTGCATTACAGAGAGGACCCTGACACTCAGGTCAGCACTGTTGAGTATATCAGGCAACAAAGCACTTTAAAGTCAAAGCTGCAGTGTTGGTTGAGCCCTGTCACAACCCCACACACACTAAGATGAATAAAGTGGATTTAAAGCAATAAAGGATGTGACCACTCTATGCCTCTCTATGAAACAATATCAGCAATAATTCCGCCCCACCTCTTCATCAGATGTTTCAAAGATCACATTGGACAATCTGAAAGACTTACAACAAGCCATGGAAAATCACACTGCCTTCCTGCCTTTGTTACTCAAGCCATAAAAGCTCTCAGAAAAAGAAATAGTTTTTATTTCCGTGCAGGGTACAGGCTACTAATATGCCTTTAATATCACTCTCCAGGGTTTCAAGTAAGATCTTTTGATCTTTCAGTAGGTGCCTTGTATAATCTCACATTGCTAATGGTTTTAGGCAGGGACAAACAGCAAACTGTGCCTGACTCAGCAGTCCCTCTCTTTCTATACATATCACTCCAGTGAAAAATACAGCATTTCCCTGCTAGCTGTCCCTTTGCCACTTGCATTGTGCCTTCAAACAAACAGGTAGAGGAGGGCAGTTGTAATGGGGGAGGGAGGGGGGGGCGGGGAACAACCCAGATTTTTGACTTGGAAGCTGTCCTATTGGTGACTCTCAAACATTTGCCTGCAAACAAAAAGTTAAAACCTAACTCAAAGAAAACAGATATGTATCAGTCACAAAACCATAGGTCACAGTTCTGCAATCTGGTAGCTTTTGTGAACTGGAAGAGTGTTGGTAGAAGGTTTCAGTAGGACTACTCATCTACTTGGAGAGGCTGTGTGCCTAATCACAACTAAAACACAACTTAAATGATCAGGGCGAAATACATTCAAAATGCACTAACATACCATCTGAAATTCCTATTACATTGGCCTACACAATGTATGTATTTGATGGATTGAGACATCAAGGTTTCACTCAGAAAAACAGAATCTTTACCTCACAGCTAAATTATCTGAGATCTCTGCTTCACATCTGAATCTTCTGAGGCACCTAAACCAGATCACAACACAACATATGACAGAGGTGAAAACAATATACCACAGGAGTGCTCCTCTTAACATCTCCCAAGCAGCAAAGAAGCAGCTCAAAAGAATGGTGATGCCATAAGAAACTCAGAAAGGCTGTAAATGAGTTCTTCTGTTTGTTCATTTTTTTCTATTTCCCTAGAGAAGGAAATTTTAAGAATTTAATGGAATATCTGTGTTAAAATGTCTGCATGACAGAGCAATCCATAAGCCAAACCCAAGATAAATCTTTTTACCACAGACAATGAAGTGACAATAAGCTGTAACATAATTTCACAGAAAAGTGAGAGGAAAAAAGACAAACAAACAAATAAACAAAAATTATTCAATAGAGTCTGAGACTTAAAGCTAACCTTTCCCCCAGCTTTTAAAATAAAAGAAGTGAGAAAAGACCCACTCTTGCTTTCAGTTGGAGCAACCACTGATTCTTCAGAAACTTAGAAATTATTTTAGTTTCTCTATTTTAAACAAGACCCTCTGCTTTGCTGCTTTACTGATGTCTCCCCAAAATCTTTCTTATTTGCTGTTCTGATTTTGAAAGCATCACAGAGCCTGCATCTTACAGACAAGCTATGCCAGGAGAATCTGTATCTCAGTGGCAACTCCAGTCATTCATCTCATGGCTCTGGTTTTCCTCTCAAATACATCACTTCTACAGTGCCATAATCCCCCTGACTTCAGCAGAGGTGCTCCTCATTTACACTTGCATTGCAGAGTCAGGTTGTGTAGTTTTGACATAATTTGTTATTCTGAGAACAGACCAGAGACTGCTGGACTACTATGGGGTAGATGCCTTTCCCCTGACAAAGGCTTAGAACTGCCTGTTGTAGCAAGGGATGTGTAGCAGTATGTTCAGCATGCAAGTGAGGATTAATAAATGTCTATGGTCTGTGGAAGCTTCACCTGTGCAAACATCTGATTTGTAGAAATACATGCAGCCTCACTTCTCCCTCTTACAAATTACACATCTCCAGTGCTAGACATTACTTCTGTGTTTGCCCAGGGGTGAACACATCTGCTTCTGTGGGGTAATTCCACCTGTGACACAATTGTTTCTCAACATCAATCATTTTGTCATAGTGGAATCCTTAACATTGGCAACTGGCAACACTGTCAAAAAGATTTTAAACAACTGTCTGAACACTGCAGCTGCTTCGTGTGAGCTCAATGGAAAACTCAATGGTTAGGATTCTAATAGGATTTATGAGGACCAAAATGACTACTTCTTATGACATTTATGAGGTTCTGTCAGCCCAGAAAAAGTAGAAACCTGTTAAAAAAATAAAAACAAAAAAAAAAGTCTTTCAACCAGCAAAAAATGTGTGAAGTGAGGACTAAAAAGCCTTTCAGCTTGAAGAAATGTGCTAAGTGAGGACTAAAATGGCAATGAACATTTCAAGAAGGCTCCCCAAGTCAGAGGAAATGAATATACCAGGAAATTAGTGAAGAGAAGCTGAGTAAAGATTAGTAGAAATGTGTATTATCAAAGACATTTTCTTCCTGGATAAGAAAAGCATGCTAGTGAGCCTGAGACCTGTTTGAGACCAAGGAAAAAGAGGAAATGTCGAGTTAAAGAGTGTCCAGGGCAAGCAGGACCAAGTCACTCCCTTTCCCAAGTTATTTCACATGCCTGCTCTCAAAGGCAGTTCTCTAACCTGGGCTTTGTGGCATCAAACCTCAGCTACAGCATGTAAGACCAGTCACAACCTTATATGGCTGTTTGGAGAAAAGATTGCTTTCAGGTGCATTTTATATTTTACATTTTCCTACTTTATGCTTGTCTTTTGAAATGCCTTTTCAGCTTTGTAGTCAGGACCTTATCTTTCATTTTAATCTTATCTACTGTTTCAAGTAGACTCAAGTGAATCTGACAGTCTCAAGTCACATGATTTCATGAAAATGACAAAATCCAAATAAATTGATGGTGTTGACAAACCTTTTGGGCAATCTGCAGTGAAAGCTACATCTGGCAATACCAGAGGCTAGGTTAGGCCTCCTTCTAGCTTGCAGAACTCAGTTTGAGAGTGATACTTCAAGTTACCATATAAAACAGATGATGTTTCCTGTAATGGATTTTATTCAGTACCCTTTGGCAAAGCTCAGATAGTTGGGAAAAAAAACATTGCCCTTCCAGCATTTATTGAGCTCAGAAACTCCTGACTCCTGCATCCTCCATTCCATTTTCCTCACTGGTCCTAAAAGGAAGTTGGTTTTGTCTCTTCAGTACTGCATTTTCCTAAATTGCAACTGAACATGATGTCTAAAATAGCCCTTATGTATACTGGATTTATGGCGTAAGGTAATTACCACACTTAAAGAGTTGCAGGCTTTTTTTCTGAGTGGTCATGGATATTTTTGAGGTTGTGAGATGTTCAGTCCTTCATAGTTCCAGTGAAAGAGAAAGTGCTGCAGCAATGGCATGCCGAGGTGTATTTTGGAATAGGAAAGCTGCAGGCTTCAAGAACAGCAGTGGCATCACAGGTGGGATACTGGAGTTTAAACTAACAGTTGTACAACAACAGATTAAAATAAGATTTAGAATTTGCACTTACTAGTTTTATAACAAGACACTTTCAATACTTTAGTCTTAGAAGATATTTGTTCTTGTTCAACTACCTTTAATTCTATGATAGTATTAGACTTTAGCCTTGAGAGACACAGAATCCTAATATTCAGAAACCGTACTGGGAAAGGAATACACCTTGCATCCCTTAAGTAGTTAGAAAACAGCACATTCCACATTCTTCCATTTTCCAGCTCAAGCTGTCGTCAGTGTTGTTATTTTTTAAGCAGCTACCAGCTTCAGCCTGTTTACATCTGCCAGCCCATGACCCTCCAACTCTCACTCAGCCATAAACCACAGATGCTTCACACCCTCTGAATGTAAATGACTCATTTTCTAGTGGTTCTGATAGGTATTAAAACATCCCCTTGATGTCCTGTCTCTTTTTTCTGAGATTTTACACTTTTTTTTAAAAAAAAACCAAACACCCAAACTTCAAGCTCCTAAGAGACTTTCATTTAAATCTGTCATGGAAGCTATAAACAGATAGAAAGATTCAAATAATATTTTACTAGTTTAATTATCTTTCTGAACAGAAATGTTAATGATTTCTGTTTGTCAGATTTTACCTATTTTTCTACTTATGAACATGCATGGTTCCTCCACTTCATTGCTTACAGGACTCTTGAGAATGTTTCTTACATAAGTAGGTCATCTATTTGCTAGGAACTGTGAACTCAGAGTATGTAATCACTGAGTACTCCGTGCAGCTGAGTAGTGTTATTAATTTCCTGAATGAGCCACTCAGAAACATGCACATTTAAAATAGTGAAATCTACTTAATAAATAAATAAATACTGTTTTGGTGAAAACCTTCAGAACCCACCAATTTGTCACATGTATGTGTGACAACCATGTGGCAAAAGGTAACCAGGAAAAGATGAAAATGCTATGTAGTTGAATTTTAATTTTCAGCTTAGAATTAATATTATCACCATACTCTTCCTACTACTGCTGCAGAGTAATATAACTGTCTAAAGCTTCATTCATGGATTTTTAAGACTCTGTTTTAGGGAAAGCATCCGTTGAAAATGTCAACAAAAATTACTTTAAGAGGAAGTGCTATAAAACCCAAGATTAAAGGGAGTCATCCCTCAAATATCTCAAGTACAAGTGGTCTGTACAAAACATTTGAATAAATCTTTCTGAGTGTGATTTTAATTGCTAATGAGTTTAATCTGACAAAATTAGAGCTGCAGACACTTTGCTAGAAGTTCTTACAAAGGAGTATCGAGGAAGTGCTGGAAGAAGTACCCCTTCCTCCCTTACATACAAAACAGCAGCAAGATGCTTGAGTTGCTTAGAAAACTAGTCAGATTTTTGCTCACAGAGTCTGTATTATGTGATGACTTGAATGACATACTGATGGTTGAGAAAGCCGTTACATTTCTAAAGCCTTGTGGCTTGGCTAATTGTGGATATTCAATTTTTTTTTTTTAGAGATTAGCGATATAGTAACTCCTTGTTTGTGTCAGTTGCAGTGTTTTACATCTAATGATTAGTTGTGATGAAGTGAATGGAACAATCAGCATATGTCATTACAGAGCTTGGAAAATGTGGGCTCTGAAAGGATTGAGATTCCTTTTCAATGATCAATGGGGTAAGCTCAACTGCTTCCAGTGCAGACAACCATCTGAAGTCCTAACTGCATAACCAAGAGTAGATCCTCAGCTGGTTTGGATTGTCACAGGACCACTGAAGACACTTACAGAAGCTGAGCATCTGCAGCTGGTAGTTTTCTAAAACTGCCCGTATTTCTTCTACATGTATCATTGTGTTGGCTGTTGAGCAGGAGTGGATGTATTCCTTATGTTCCCACTTCTACTGGGAGTGGGCATGATGTGAGATCAGCTAGCTTCAACGTATGGAGGCACAGTTACTTGCGCTATCAGTACAAGGTGAGAAGCACTGCAGTGCTCACAGGTGGGAGAGGACTGTCTGGCCTGAGGACTTCCACCACGCTCTGCTTACCAGAGCACCCTTTGTCCCTCCTGTCGCTCATGGTGTGGAGATGCCAGGAGCTGCTCACCAGAGTCCAAAACCTGAATTCCCTGGGATCACTCCCATTCCCTGCTCAAAAATCCTCCTGCAAACTGTAAAAAGGAGACACACTAATTCTTTGTGCCAAGATGAACAGAATGTAGCAAATCCAGCATCAAATGCAGCAGCTTTCCTCTGACACCTCATCTGCCCTCACTGAAAGCAGGAAAAAAAAGACCAGCAGTCTCCAGAAAAAAAAAACCAAAACACTTTCAATTAGTGCTTATGTTCAAACTCAAGAGCACCTCCTGAAATGCTCTCTATAGATTTCTCCATTCCAGAGTAAACATAGTAAGTCTACTCTAGGCAAATCTGTCTTTGATAAAAGAAAGGCTACATTATTAATAGCTGAAGCCAAGGAAGGATGAACAAGGATGTTGGAGAAATTAGACATCAATTATGCTTTTCCTGTACCTTAGTATAAGCATACTCATTTCTTTCACTTCTACTGAAAAACAACCAACAAAGCAAACCATATAGACTACCAGCAAAAGAATAGAGAGGCAAAAAGAGAACATCATTATGTGTCTGTATATACCCATAGAGTGCCAGTATTTTTAATAATGCAGGCAGTGCTGATCTCCCCTTTCCAATTTTTCAGAAAAAGAATGACAAGACTGGTGTAGGCACAGGACAACTTCCACATAAGGGATGAATAAATGGGCTACAACCTGAAACAGAGATGTCTAGAGGGGAATTACAATGGTGGTCTATAACACAATTTGTGGCACACAAGAAGAATAGGAACCAGCAGTTCACCAGCCCTTCCATCGCAGGGCATCAGCAAAGCTCGCAGGTGATCCAAACAAACAAAGGGAGGTGATTGATCACACAACAGGTACATAGGCTGCAGGGAGTCCTTACCCCACAGGGTTGTGGAAACTACAGTCTTACACAGATTTCCAGCATAAAATCAATTATAAACACAGAGAGGTTGGAGACTAGGAGAATATTTTGGGGAAGTGCCACAATACGCTTACTCAATTTTGAAACTTCACTAGATAACTGCTAATAGCTTCTGGTTTAGATAGGACAGTGGACTATTTGGACTTTTGTTTTCACCCACAGCTGTCATTCCCTTATTATGTTCTTTGTCTGGGAATCAGTCCCAAATATCACAGGTCCAGGAAAGTAATTACCGAGGTCGTACTCTTCTTGATTGTTTTGGTTTTGGTTTAACTGGATTTGCGTGTGGTGTTTGCCTTTTGGAAGGAGAAAAATCCCACCTCCAACCAACTACATCTTTGTTCAGCTGCTGAAATAATGCTAGACTATTTTGTAGGCTGGAGTAGTAATTTTGGAGGCTTAACCTCTTCATTGAACAATATCTGTTAGAATGTTACCTGCTTTCAGTATCCTTCTAAAACACTTGGAGACAACTCCCTGGAATATCTGTTCTCTGCATAAGAGAATGCAAATGTATATGTATGACAGTACATTTCCATGTACAAATTTTATGTCATTCTGTTATTCTCCACAGGGTTGCCACTAAGCATTCTGAACTGGTAAAATCATTGAGGTCTTTTAAAAATGTTAATGACACTACACCTTTTCAAATGAACCAGTCCTCTTTCCACCGAGGGAATGAGGAATATCATGGCACAGCCAGTTTTACTCTGGCACAAAGCAAGCTTGTGAACAGCACTGACTCTTTTCTTTGAGTTGCTGATACTAGTCAGCCACCAGCACCACAGTAAACAGTCATCCTACCAAACAGCAGCAGATAATCAAAACGTCTGTACCCTCATGAAAACTGCTAGAGCAGCTGAGGACTCTGGGCTAGATCCTCTGCTTGTGTGATTTGCAGTAGTTTGGTTTATTCACTGAAGTGTTTCTGATTCACACCAGCTGAGAAGCTGACCTTTTCTTGTGCTTCCCATTGCAGCTTATTCAAGCAATGATTCAAGGGCAAAAATATACATCTGCTTTGGAAAAAAAAAATATTAGTATAAATGCTACATTTTTATATCAGTTTGCTATATTTGTTTTGATATTTTCTAGCTGAAAAGTTTAGAACGGCCAGGGCAAGCCACAACTCAGAGTTTGCTTCTGCCACTCCCCTCCACCCCCCTTGGGAAATAGAAGGGGAGTAAGGAATGAGTGCTCAACGGTTGGAAATTAAAACTATCACAGATTTAATGGATCAGGGAAAGGGAGTAACAGGTGGGGAAAAAGGGAAGAATATATATACAAATATATACAACCCGACTCCGACGACCGCCAATACAAACTCCTGAAAAGTCCTTCACTGCAAAGCCGATGGGGAAAAAAAGAGTCCAAAGCACCCCCAGCACCCGATGCAGTCGGATCCTGTAGAGCATGTGGTGAGCTGCTAACAAAAGGCTGAGCCTCTCCTCCGGGGGAATGTGGGCTCCACTTGGTGATCAGGAACGAACCCAAAGGGAAGAGAGCGTGGGAGAGAGAGAAAGAGGAACCTCCTGTCCTCCTGGCTTTATAGAGCTTGGCAGGAAATGGGAGGGAATACTGCTACCCGATACCCCAGACCCCTTTTCACAACAGGGTCCTAAACTCCACCTCTCCCTCATTGGGTCCTTGCAGCAAAAGCTGTAAGATTTTGCCTGTCCCCTCAAACTATAACAGATGTCTCCACACCATCCAATATCATGACATTATTCTCTTTGCCATAAATGATTCAGAGGACTGCTTTTCCACTAGAACTGCACCTTCCCTTGAGCTACCATCAGTCCTTTGCGAACTGAAACCTCCTGTGTGAACCAAGAATTCTGTATTGGTTTTGGGTACCATTTTATTCTGTTTCAAAATTACCCCAGAAGACAGCAAGGCCATTCTCTGGACCATGATAAACTTGGTGCAGAAGCAAAGGAAACTCTATACCAACTTTGTGGCTGGGATTTAACTAGGGACTAGTCAAGCTGTGGTGAAGCAGGAATATTCCCAAGCCTGTCCCAGATTAAACCATCACAGCCTGAAACTGGGAAACAACAAAAGGCTACGACATGTATCAACTATTATAGAACGATCTGGAGGCCTGGCTTTGCCTCAAATGTTTACAACAAATAATGTTCTTATACATAACTGTTTTTAATATATAGTTAGTTCCTGAGAAGCTTGTTCATACTCATATCTGGACTTGAACATTGGCTGAGTAAGGGCTACTCAGAATAAGCAGTATTTTTACAATCTCACTTTTAGACTCAAAACATGATGATGGTAAACATTGGTCTCTGCTTCAAAAAACATACATTGTATCTTTGCTGGGCAAAGATAGCTTTTATTTGAATATAAAATAAACAGCATTTTATCAGTAGAAAAATAACAGATATTATAAACTTCTATGTCTAAATCCTTTCACTGGAAAATTGGCTCATCAAGAAACCAGTCATTTAAGCAAAGCAGCTCTTGGTCTGTCTTCATGTGTTTTAAGAGAAATCTGAAGAATTCTTCTATCTTGTGTCAGTTACTGGATATACTGCATTGGACCAGCCAGTTCTCTTATGCCTACGCTTCAAAAACTTACCCTTTGTGACGTGTGGAGAGGGAGTGAGGGATGGTGGAGCCAGTTCACCTCTTCGATGCCAATTAGACATCTGCAGCTCTGTTCTTCTGACTGCTTTCCACAGACTGAGCAGGACGGTGTGGCCAGGATGAAGGGAAAAAAGCTATCCCAATATGTGAAAACTTATTCTAGATGTTATTAACACTTCTGCAGTTATTTGTGTTCATTTTCTCCTTGTTTAAAAAACATAGAATGAAAATCATCCACTCCTGCAGATGGTGGAAATACACAGAAAACAAAAAAGAAAGGCTCATATATTGACAACACTCCTCCTTTCAGTACTGAGTATAAAGATGCTTAACACTTTGTGGCTCGGAAATGCACAACTCCATTAACTTGTCACAACAGAGATTGCTATCACTGCTTACAAAACAATACATGTAATCTCTGTCTTTAAAACTCAGTATTTCATTAAAAAAATACTTTCTTCTGATTACAATAAAGCAAAATGATATAAGGAACACTGTAAAAAAGAGGTGTAGAGAAAAATTTCTCATCCTTGTTCAAAGAAACCGTATGTTCTCATGAATGGAAGACTGTGAATCTTGCACTGTAATCATAAGGAAGGGAAGACCCTTGAGAAAGAATAAAACTTAAATCTTCATTGAAAAACAAAACCCACTTTCAATACCTTTGTGTATTGATAATATGGTTTTCAAGCCTGAACTGAAGCCTACAGCGAGAGTCCCACAGGGACAGATTACTCGGCATGATTTGGGTCTCATATGTCCTGGTCTACCAACAGATAAAACCCTGTTTAGATTCCAGTTGAGCCAACTGGGTTTAGCCATAAAGCTGATCTTATCATTCTCCCAGTAATGATACCACAACAAGGCTGCAAGTCCAACCTCTTTCATTGTTGCTGTTCTCCCCGATTTAAAATTAAGTCCCAAATGCTGATGAGTTTCCTATTAACTACTGAAATGTCAGTTTACATTTTTCTCCACAACAGAATATAAATATTAATTTAAAAAGAACCAATTTTAAAAGTTATTAAAATGTTAAATTCACAAATGCTTGAGCAAAATGTTTTCACACACACGATTGGCTGAAGATTAAATTAACTCTATCAGCCAAGGGGAAAATAAAATGAAAAAGTACAAACATTCAGTCTTTAAATAGAAGTCAAAATGAAATACCTGAATTTTCTGTCTTAGAGCATTTAAAAATCAAAGACATCTTATTAAAAAAAATGCTTCTCTTTGCTAAGCGAAAAGAAACATATTCCACTTTGAGGCCAGATTAAACAAGCTGATCAAATGTGAAATCTTTTTTTGATTTTTTTACAGAGCTGGAAAGCAGCATTAATTTTTTTTTCTGTTTATTTATTTATTTTTTCTTTATTACCCACCAGATCCTCTCTTCACCTTCTTTTCTACTTCAGTTAGTAAAGGAAACCATCAAGTATTTTTCTAGGGCTTCTTGCATGGAAAACATTTAAATCAGTTTTTTGATCTATTTTTCACCATATTATTATTTGCATTTGCATAATTTTTAATGTTTGAAAAATCAGTGTTTCATGAAGTGTTATGTAAGTATTAAAAGTATTTTCAGCGCAGTTCCAAGTTTGCCCTCTAATATTTTCACACAGCTAATCTTGACGAAGTAATTCAATTAATTAGCTTGATGAATCAGTTGGACTTACAATTTCTACCTGTAATCAGCCAGTTAACCTGTGGGAGAGACAAAATAATTTGAAAGTTCCTAACTCTGAACTGATGTCATGTCTCTAACGGCAACTAAACAAGACTGTATTAAGTAGAGGTGTTAAACACATTAATAACAAAATATCCTAGAGGAACTGAGGCTGCATAATCTTTTTTTCATTTTCAGCACTATGTAATGTTAAGTATGAGATATGTTGCAGTGTAGTTTAAAAGGTACAGACTCACAGTTAGCAGTAACCCGAGGTAGAGTATTTAAGAACCTAACTGCCTGGGAAGAGGCTGCTCAGGATCTTCCTGGGATGGAGTCAATAGCAGTGATGTTACCTGCATTCCCCCTTTCTTATATGGTATGTAGGAAGCATAAGGTAGACATGAGAAGGACTGGTTATGCCATATTCCCCAAATATGACATTTTGTTTCCTTCCTAAATTGGAAAGGAAGGACATGTGATACCAAGCAACAGCAAAACAGATGAGTGACTCAAACAAAGCAAGATTAACTGGAAAAAAATTAATGAGCCTTTAGTATGCAATCTGTTTTATTGACTAGCCATCTTTCCTAGATTTGCTCAGTGCTTCATGTAAATGAACATCTGCCTACCCCAGGCTTATGCCCTCTCAGTATTGGATCAGATTGGACCACACAGCTGGGACTGAGGAATAACTGGGTTCCCTACCAATCTCCTCCATATTTCTCCTGTCAGGTCTCTTCTGATGCTCTTATTTCTGTTGAGGATCTCCATTTATAGGGATACACCTATATTTCTGTTTTCTGTCAGTACTAGGAACAGCATAACTGTTACAATGATGGTCAAATGAAGGGAATACTATGACTCTTGTAATGAGAAATAATAAGCTCCTAGAGTAACCGCTATGTTTTAAGAACAAAGAACTCACAGCAAAGAAGGATGGGATCCCCTTTAGATATGCCCACATTAGCATTTTATTTTAGAACAGGAGTCCACTTGTGAAGTGATTTGCCTGATTGTCTGCACACAGCATCTTCTTGTTCTAGATCATGGAGTAATTGATGCATGAAAACAGAGTTTCTTGCAAACGAAACCAAACTAGAGAGTTCACACCAGGACCATACCTAATAAGCTCCCACTGTGAATGGGGAAGCAAAGCTCCAAACCAATATGCAGGTTGCACTTTCAGCACATCCTCCATCATGGAGCAACTGCACCTGCACCTGAAGGAAGCTCTACAAACACTGAACATTGAAGTGACCATGAAATGTCTCTCCTGTTTTACCAAGTTACAATGCTATGCAATGTCCTGGGGATACAGTTCTGCTCATTTGAGAGGGATGGAAGCTTTTCTGGTGGGACAATAATCCGGTTGCAGTGTCAGGACCACTGTAACCTGATGACAGCTGCCACATACCAAAGGGTGGCAACCAGTACTCAATGAAATTTAAGAAGATATCTACCAGACCTCAGGGGTGGCACAGCAGGTGAATCCTGACCATGTGAATTCAGGTGGAAACACATTTCTGAGTCTGCATCTGACTTAATACATTACTGGCCTAGGGACTGTCATGCATAAATGCCTGCAGGAGAGCCCAGAGGCTATGAGCTGCAGGAGAAGTCTTTTTCATAGCAGCTGGCAGCAGCCTAAGAAACTAACTGGTCATTCACAACCCTATACAAGATCCTAACTCCACCCTGGAGACTGAGCAAGCTGTGCCTGCAGTCCATCATGCTAAGTGCATCTCTCATGCCCATCATCCTGCTCCTGCACCAAACAAAGTGGAAAGCAAACTATCCCTGTCCAAAGTTAGACCTTGGATAACCTTTCTGTGTTCCTTTTATTTTCTTCTTTGACTTTTTATCAGCCATAGAAAGAAGCATTATGAGGGTAATCCGAAGTAAAAATTGAGTCCCTTTCACTATCAGTAAAAAGAAATTAAACAATTTCAAAAGACTACCAGAAAAATCAAACCCTAATATCTGAGGTACCTGTACACCACAGTGATAAGTATCAAGGACTACCCACAAACATACTTGGTCTAGAGAAAGCATTATTAAAAGTTTTTTCTCCTTTTCAGCTATCAGATAACGATAATAATTGTGGAGTTACAAAAGTGAATGTGAGATATTTTTCCTCTGTCAGGAGATCAGAACTCACAGGCTTTGGACATGCAACTAAACAAATGGTGGTAGGACAAATATTGTCAGTTCTTTTGCTTCTTCTGAGGGTTGGGGAATCATCCAGAGAAGAGCGGGGAAAGAAAATTTGTCAGAGGTTGGTCAGTGCAGTGAGGAAATTGGCTGCAGAGGTTTGATACCAGCCCTTATAGTCTTGTTCCCTAGAAAAATCACAGAGCAGTACTGTCAGCAACTCAAGAGGTAACACCCATCACTGCCATTCACCCAGATGCAAAATCCTCTGCTAAGATAAGCTTGAGGAGAACTGATATAACCAAAATAAACAAAAAAAGCTCCACAATGCATAAATAAAGAGATTGCTCTCCCTTTTCTTGATATGAAGGGGACAAGTCTTTATCTCATATAGACTGACACAGTTCTACTGGCTAACCCAGAGCCACACTGTGATTTACCATCAGCACAGTAGCAAGTCAGGTAAACTATTTTCCAACAGAAATACCTAACCATCAAATGGACCCGTGAAGCTCAAATTTTCACTCTTGCCCTAGCAATACTTTCAGCACACAACTAAGCGGTGTGGAATGGAAAAACATCTTATTCTGTCCCCCTCATTTGCCGAGGCACACAGCTCGAGTCCACTGTGCGTGTCCGAAAGGATGCTGCAACACAAACTGAATGAGCAAAAAAGCACCCAGGGGTCCAAGCTTGGGGCTGTAGGGAGCGCTGGTATCAACTGGAAGAGAGAATGCCTGCGTTGGGTGCAAGCAGGGCGATGGCTGCTCCAGGTGGTGGTAGAGCTGAAAGAGGAGGTGGAAAGGCTGAGGAGCATCAGGGCTTCTGAGGAGGAGATTGTCTGGTGGAGCCGCTCTCTGTCAGCCCTGAGGCAGCCAAACCAGCAGCTGCACCTCAGGCAGCCAAGGGTCCCCTGCCCTCTCCCCAGCAGGCAGGAGGGGATCTCAGAGATGGGGGGAATGGAGGCAGGTCCCTGCTTGAGGTTGCAGGCAATTCCTCTCCTGACCGACCTCCCCTCCCTGTGTCCCTCTAAGGAATAGGCTCTGGGAACTGAGGGTCATGGAAATGATAATGGTGATGAAGGAGCATCCAGGAGGGTGGCCACAGGGGGTCTTGTCAAACAGACAAAATACCAAACACATCACCACAAGCTCTGAATAGAAAAAAAAGATGGGTAATTGTTGTCAGTGACCCCCTTCTGAAGGGAACAGAGGGTCCGATGTGCAGGCCCAACCCATCCCACAGGGCAGTCTGCTGCTTCCCTGGGGCCAGGGTAAGGGATGTAGCCAAGAGGCTCCCAGATCTGGTATGGCCATCTGATTATTACCCTTTGTTAATAAACCAGGTTGGTAGGGATGAGCTAGAAGGAAGGAGCCCTAAAGCAATCAAAAGGGACTTCAGGGCACTGGGGCAGTTGGTTAAAGGTGTAGGTGCACAAGTTGTGTTCTCCTCTACTCCTCCAGTATTAGGGGAAAAGACTGAAAGGAGTAGGAGAACTCAGGTGATGAATGCATGACTCAGGGACTGGTGCCATAGGTAGAAATTTGGGGTTTTCGATCATGGGGCAGCTTAAACAGCCTGCTAATGTCAGATGGGATTCACCTGACTCTGAGGGGGGAAAGGATCATGGCCCAGGAGCTGGCAGGGCTTATTGAGAGGTCTTTAAACTAGGTCTGAAGAGGGAAGGGGACAAAGATAGGCTGGCCAGAGTTGAGCCTAGGGGATCTTGAAGGTCTCTTCCAACCTCAATGATTCTGTGATTTTATTCTATGAAAACACATCCTCTTTTAGTCCAAGTGAAGAGATGTCTGAATATGGATCATAAGTCTATAAATTGTTCTTTATAAGCATTTTCCTCCCCCAAGAAAGGAGGAAAGAGATTATATTGCCTGTCTCTTATCCCTAACCCCAAAATGGCTTGCTTGGCTTAGTTTCCATTCCCTGGCTGAATAGGCAATATGCAATGCTGATTTTTAAGCTTTTAAGCTGCAACTACCTCTAGGAAGCATTTAAAGCCTAATAACTCATACATTTATCCAGTGAATGGAAAGGCTGACAAGCAGGCTTCCAGATTCATGGGTGTAACACTATTAACAAACCACATGGAAGAAAAGATTGCTGTCATTGTGAGGACAGCCCTCAGAAGATCTGCCAGATGAAGTTCTGCCTTGGTCTTCAGAAACAGGAGATTCAGCTGATCAGTACCATATACAAACCCAAGTTGAATTCTGTTCCACAGCTTCAGAGTGTAAGTAAATGATCAAACCTCTCCTTTAGAAGAGCTAAAAAATCTTACACCTTAGCCATAAAGATAGCCAATTTTGCAAATACTATCCCATGAACACTTAAGGTGCTGAATTGAAAAACAAAATGTAATGAATAATTTGCTTTACAACATTATTGCCACACTGATACAGAAATTAAAAAACCAGCATGCTCAAAAATAAGAATGCAAAATCTAAAGTCACCCACAAAATTGACTGAAACCACCACTGTGAGAACATGGGTGGGGCAGGAACAAAAACAGGTAAAATGTCATCTCACATCTGCCATATTGTTCAGATCTGTTAAGCCAGACATGGGCTTCCTTTCACAGCCAGACACAAAATCACAGAAGCTGGCATGACAGAAACTTGCAGAGCTGCCTCACTAGTGCTCAGCAGACCTGGATTTGGGGTTTTACAGATTCTTCAGCTGGAATCATCTGCGACTGTCCTATTACTTCCAATTTCTGTACAAAGGAAGCCCTAGAAAGACTGGAAGGGAAGGTCACTCTTACAGTCTCAGCTATTAGAGCCATATTAGCACTGAAAATGATTTTCTACTCTCTAATGTTGCTTCCTTGGTTGTGAAGACCCTATGTTCCTACCAAATGCTAGGCTTCACATTTCTGGAGTTCATCTACCTCTCCCAGCTAACATAAGCATCAGCAGTTAAATTACTTGAAAACAACTATACTATTTAGCAACCTAAACCCATTGAATTTGTTTTGTGCCAAATACGCTGTGGAGTATGACAGCTAATCTCTCAAAACAGAAGTTACTTTGACATTTCCAATCATATCTAATGTACAATAATATTTCAGTAAACCGCAAATGATTTTTTTTTTAAATGTGAAATTCCATAGATGTCAGTGAAGTTTCACAAAGATGAATTCCAGCTGCTGTACAGAATGGAAAAAAATAAAGTCATAATACAAAGGCCAACAAAGTCTGAAGGCATCCTGCCGATGAACTAGCTGAATAAGAGTGACAAAAACTTTACCAGAAACCTTAGGCTAACCTCATTTTTAGGAAGCTTCATCTTCATCTTCAGAACAAAACATGATTCCAGTGCATAGAAAAAAAAATATGTAGTGTTCTTCTGCTATTTACAATTTTATAAAAGAGCTACATTCTGGGATTTGGATGATTCCAAGAGTACAGCATTGATTTGCTTATAGTATGAGGAGAGTATGCCTCAGGTAAACCTTTCTTGTCTATCATACAAAGGCTTGCCTACAGATCTTCTGCAGACTCATTCTCAATAGGTAAGAACACACAAACACTTTTGGAACTTGAAGTGAGTCAAAAGAAAGTTCATCCCCAGAGCAATCCACACAAATTGTTAGAAGATACAGAAGCTACTTCAAAAATTTTATAGGGTTTGACAGACAAGAGCTTGAACTAATAACTGGTTAGCACCAGAGGAAAAGAACACAAAGAATAATTATAATAAAAAAAGATACTTCTTGACTGTAATTTTGTTGCCTTCTCAAAACTTGAGAAAAAGCTTGTGAGATATTTATTATTTCACGTTGCCAACAGCATGCACTGAAACATCACAAGATGAAAAAAGAAACAAGTTCCATTTATCTTAATAGCAAAGTTTTTTATTATAACAAAAAGAAGGAACCTGCATTCAATGTAATCAATTGTGAAATTGGAAGCTAAAGGGAAGCATCACAGAGGAAAGAAGGTGCTTGAGGATAAGGCATTAAAGACCTGACACCTCAGTTAATTAAAACCTTGCCTGAGTAACGAGTGCCATATCAAGACCTCATTAGTCCCAGTTTCATTCATGTAGGCAATCACCGTGACAAAAGAATCACTTTCCTTTTTGGCACTTTAAAGCTTAAGGCCAGGAATACAAGAGGCCAAGAAAAGATTTGTGTTTCACTGAACCGCATCTCTCTACGGGAGGGTGTGGGCAGCAGTGCTGTACGGCAGCACCTGCTGCTGCTCCCACCTCAGGCTGCACATAGGGATGCACGTTTCCAGCCACACTGCTGGCTGCCCTGCCATTCCAGGTAGAAATCATTAAAACAGGGCCAAAGACACTTAAGCCAAATGGCCTGTTCCACTTTATTTTTTTTTTAATCAGAATATTTACCATAAGAGAGTTTAAGAACTGAGGAATGAACATTTTAATAAAAGCATATATTGTCACCAGCCAAAGAGTTTAACCCTGGTGCACCTTAAGCCTGACACTGCATGTTGCCAATTAAATTCAGTCTATTTCAAGATTTACACCTATTGTTCAGGATTGCAGACCTTTTTTTCCCTGCTTGAATAGGAAATCTCCATCCCTGTACAAGCGGATCAGCCTTTCTACCACACAAGGGTCCTAAGGAAACTGGTTAATGTGTCAGTAGATGGACCCGTTGATTTTAAGCATTTGTATGGAGTGGCTTCTACAGCATTAGCACAGGAAGTCCTGTTTGTACACCATCTTCTGCTCTTTTGTTCAAGATCCCTTGAAGAAGCAGATACCAATTAGTAATAACTGATGTTGCCACGCTAATTGCAGGGGATACAAATTAAAGTGAAGGTTTATCAGGAGTACAAATACAAAGAAAATTATGTAGAGAGGATTTCTGCTAATTCAGCATCTGAGGGACTGCTGTGTGTTGCAAACTAATCTCTGGATGAATTTGTCTTTCAAAACTGCAGTCCAGATTATTCCCTCTTTTTCTTCATACACTGTCAGCTGGTTAAGGTGGAAAGTAGTCTTTTCTCTAAAGAGTTAATATTTTGATGGTTATGAGCCATTTGGGGGGCTTGGGGCTGTTTCAGTTCCATTTTTTCTGATTATATTTGAAGTGATAATTGATAAAATCTCACTTCTTTTTACAGGTGTCAGGGAAGTGGAGTGTCAGGAAGCGGCAAGAACACTGTACGGAGAAAAAGCTACACAGACAACGCACAAAACAGCAGCAGTCCAAAGTGCTTTGTACTACAGAATAAAAGAATGTGAAACTACCAACTAGAGTATAATCCAACATTTTGCTGTTGATTCAGTAGCATATATATGCACTTCATTTTCCTATTTATAAAGAGCTTTCATAATTACAGACCTAGGCATACCTATCAAAGGTCACACAATAGCTAAAAGAATGTTAAATTCATAAACTTAGACATTGCCTTCTTTTTTATATTTAATCTTCCTACATTAGCTGTTTTATGACCTGAAATATCCAAGAATAGCCAGAAATAATACATACATACAAAAAAAAAATAAATTAAAGGAATATAAAAACCAGAAAACATGTAGCTCATGCCTAACATGTAACTCAATTTCCATTCACAAACCTGCCTAAGATGTAGAGCTGAAGGGTACTCAGATTTAAAAGTCTGAGTGACAGGTCAATAGCACATAGTGGTATTAGGAAGAAAAATGTTGCATAATTTCATTGCACCAAACCTTAAAATGTCTAAAAAAGTCTTGTGATTTCATTGAATGGTACTAAAATACTAAAATTAATGTCATCAGTGCTTTTTTTGAACTAAAATATCACCTATTAATTTTCTCTTTCCTAAGTTGTAAAAACAGGAAGACCAATATCTAAGAAGCTCATTTGACTATCTAAAATTGTGAACAAGAAGGAAAATGTCATTCACACTGGATTCGACCTGGAACCAGCTTGTGATGTACTGGGGAGTCCTCAAACCCACCATATGAAAATCCTTGCCTTCAAAGGAGTAACATGCCAAAATCGAAACAAAGAAACTATTTAGAACTATGGCCTCTTAAAGCAGTACTGAGATAACAAGAAACTATGGGAAGTGAGCCCAGTGGAACTGAATTTGACAGAACTTAAGCTAATGACAAAAACCTTTGTTACATTACATGCACTTAGATTCACGTTCCTCAGACTGGAAAATGCTTGTGGATCTTGCAGAGGCTTTGCAGCTGCAGTAACATCAAGGATTCTTTTACAATGCATTGATAATCATTGAAATTCAACCTAAACATTCCCATATTTTCCCATTAATTGTAGAGAGGACTACTCAGACTTTTTTTGGTCAATACCTCTAAAAGTTAACAGTTTAAAAATAGCTTTCCAGAGTTTTTCAACTAAACAATCACACATCAATAACACATCAAAACATGATGTGTTTCAGTAACATGTAAAAAGATAACTTTGGGCATAAAATACTAAGCCTAGCTTTTTCATAGTAGATAATAATTTCATTTTTTTTGGCTGCTATATTTCAATATAGGACAGTACACGACAGCCATAATGTTAATTGGCATCTGTGTTTTAGAATGTCCAATCAGCTCACTGCTTTTGAAAATTTCCTAGTTTAGTAACGTATTTATAACATTTTGATGTTAAACTACTTCTGCTTAAACTTAGACAAAACCATAGCTCTTATACAAACACATAAGTATAAGCATGACTGAAGAAATAATTAAACTTCACTGCTAATTAAATAAACATTAATTTCTTCCCACTGACCTGGTTCTTTCAGGAGTTTGAGTTTCAGTTTGAGTTTCAGTTTTTGATACACAAAATCGGTTTGACTTGATCTTGAAGGTCTTTTCCAACCAAAATGATTGTGTGATTGTATGATATACAAAATACATTGACTACAGCCAAATACTTAACTAGCATTTAAATTTGTCACTGTACTTGCTCTAATAGACAGGTCACAGTAAGAATGGACCCAGTTAGCTCAGTTTCTGGATATCAATGAATTATAAAAGAATACTCAATAAAGAATTCTCCACAGTAACGTAGAGAGCCAATGACCCTAAAAGAAATATTCTCTGTAATGATTGAGAATTGGCAAAAAAATAGCTTCAATATAAACTTTCTCTATCAAAAATGACTAACAGAACAATCTTGAAGGAAATTATTTTTAACACTATAAAAAGAAACCACGTAGATGGCAAAACAACCCTTTCTCACAGTTTTGGAATGGAATGATTAATTGCCTATTTCAGAATTGCTTTGTTTAAAAGTCTGGTCTTTTAAATAGTTATAATAAAAGCTGAAACATTTCAACTGACTAAAAATTATAAAAGCTATTATATGATGTTGGTGTTTTTGTCAAGGTTAAGATTAAAAATGTTAAATAACAAATTTCCAAACAGTGGAAGATTCTACTGCTAACCGGTTCTTCTTGGAGCTGCACCTTCAGCTTCAAGGCTATGTTTGTGCAAATGTTGCCTGTTTCACAAGGTTCACAAAGGGCAAAAGCCAGTCTCATTCCTTGCTAAGGGAGGTGTTACTGAGAAGAGAAAACCTAAGACCTTAACAGGACTGGGAGACAATGGACTGTGCATGCATGGCAGTTACAGAATCACAGAATCTAAGGGGTTGGAAGGGACCTCGAAAGATCATCTAGTCCAACCCCCCTGCCAGAGCAGGGTCATCTAGAGTCCATCACACAGGAACGCATCCAGGCGGGTTTTGAATGTCTCCAGTGAAGGAGACTCCACAACCTCTCTGG
>VZRW01014093.1:130334-180346 GCA_013398125.1 Aegotheles bennettii
GAAGCATTGTTTAGGATGGAAAAATGGATTTTCATGCTCTGCCCAGCATCTCTTTGGGTCAGTGTTTCATGCCTGATGGGAAAGGTAAAACTCCTTGCATCCTCCTACATAGCTCATGTACAGAAGCTTCATAAGACGTGTAGATCTGCCCTTTCCTGATATCACAGAAGATGCTACAAGGACAACATCTTAAACACTTCTTCCTCATAATTAACCACCATTCCTCCATCCAGTTGGTTAGTAAATACCAAACATGGAAAGACAGCAATAAGATCTTCAGTGGCTGGTCTCACTTCTCTTTCATCAACCTTTTTCAGACCACCACCTAGACCAGCCAGACTACCATGCCTGACATCTGCCAGACAGGCTGCAATCTAGCCCTGGGCAGCAGGTGGGTCCATCCCACAAAAAGGCTGGGAGCTTGGGTGTGATTACTACAGGAGGAACTGTGACTGTGTGGGAAAGAAAAACAGGCAGGGTAAATCAAACTTTAAATCTACTCTGGCTAACTTAATACAGGGAAAGAGGGAAAGGCTGGGAGAATGCAAATATAGGCAATTACTCTAGTATTTTGAATACCACCACAAGACAACTACTGGCAAGTGTTGCATTGTGCTTTGTTTTAAAGTAGAGAACACATTTTAATTAGAGTAAGTAGGTAATATTAATTGCCATAGTCAAAGCAGATGCTACAGACAGAATACCACACAAACATGTGGGGAACAACTGAGTGATACAAGAGCCCAAATGCATCAGAATGAAGGAGGCCCAATTAAGCTGTTTTTTGAGGTTTTCTGACTTAGCTGCCTATGACGATCTGACTGAAGCTTCTCTCAAATAGGTGGGTTTTGATCCCTCCAGCTGACTCTTATTTCAGACCTCAATACCTGGGTCCCTTGTCATCAGTAAAACTCAGGACTTAAAACTCAGTTTCTAAATTTGCTCAAGCTTAGATCCAATCCAAGTATAAAATATGAGAATATTATATAAAATATTACTTCTTAAGATTCCTGAATGAAACATGAAGGTGGTTTTTTCTGTTTTTTTTGTTTTGGGAAAATAACACAAATTCAATTTAAAATTCAGCAACAAGGGAGGAATCAGTAAGCATAAAAAACCAGAGCAATTCATATTATAAAAGTATGAATGTAATGAAAAAGCATTAATAAGGCTTTCTGCTTCCTTTAGAATCCACAGCATGACACTGTTCTTTAAATGAGGAGCTCACTGCAAGGGGCCTATCTCAACTGTAACTAAATCCAAGGAGGAGGTCAGCTACCAGGAGACTATGGCATACATTTGCAGTGTTTTAAAAAAAAGATTTCCAGAAGCTTTTTTGGTGTCATCTAATTGTCAGACAGTTATTCTCAATTCAAAACATACAAGTCCATACACAAAGGGCTTTAGTCAAGAATCCAGTGTGAGTAAACCATCTAAAAATAAAAGTTTTTGCTCCCTTTCTTAGGTGTTCAATAAACATTACCTGATGTTTTTTATCTTCATTTGCTTCTTGCTTGCTCAACATTCATCATCTTTCATAATTCATCTCAATTTGTTCATGTCCACTTAACAATCACCATCCAACATTGTTCAGCTTCATTTGCATCTTGTCCGCTTGACAGTCATTATCTGACATTACTTATCTTAATTTGCTTGGCAATATTTCTCTGCTAGTCTTGTTCAAGGATTCATCAGTGCTTTGAATTTCCCTTTTTTTGAATATGTCAGTGCCCCTATCTATAAGCATCAAAAGCAACCACTTCTGTTGTTCTGACACAGTCTGAAAACTGTTTTTCAATTTCATTAAATCTCATGGAAAGCACTGCTCTTTCCCCCTGCTTCACCATGACGAATACTCACTCCTTCTCATTTTTACCTCATGAGGAAAAAAAATAATACCTGTATTATTTTGTTTATATATAAATATATATATATATGTATAAACACAGATATCTAAATACACATAACATCATAATTTCCAGGACAAACAACAAATACCACTCTCATAAATAATGAATTGTCTTCACCTTCAGGGTAGCGAAGCTGTACTGTATTTAGAAGTACAACACATTTAGATCTTTCTTAAGCCAAAGAGGAATATATTTCATAATTAATTATGTCCTCCTGCCTTAGTATTTTGTGGGGGAAAAAAAAAAAAAGATTAAATAAATAGTTCATAATGAATTCATCAGCAAATGTGGCATCTTCCTGACTCCTGAATTTTTTTCAACTACCTCACATTTTTTTACATTAACTTCTTTAAAATTACTCATTTTTAATCTGAATATAACAACAAAACTCTTGTACACTTGTAATTCTTCAGTCATTAGCTTGTTTATACCGTGCAGAGTGTAACTCCTAGATCCAGATATATAATGTTATGTCCAAACATAGATGGAAGAGTTTTCAATACTCTTCAGTACGTTTCTATGAATAGTTTGCAAATTAATTTGCTTGCTAACATACGCAGGTGAGGTCAGCCTCACCTCTGTGCCTGACAAGATCAGGGAACAGATCATAGAATCATAGAATCATATGATTGTCAAGGTTGGAAGAGACCTTCAAGATCATCCAGTCCAGCCGCCTACATACATCACCACTAACCCACATCACCCAGCGCCACATCCAGATGCATCTTAAACACTTCCTGGGACAGTGACTTCACCACCTCCCTGGAAGCCCATTCCAATGCCCAATCACCCTTATTACAGTGAAGAAGTTTTTCCTAAGGTCCAATCTGAATCTCCCCTGCTGCAATTTAAAGCTGTTTCCTCTTGTGATTTCACTATGGGCACAGCAGAAGAGACTGACCCTTGCCTCACTACAGCCTCCTTTTAGGTAGTTATAGAGAGTGATGAGGTCCCCTCTGAGCCTCCTCTTCTCCAGACTGAACAACCCCAGCTCCCTCAGTCGTTCCCTGTAAGACATGATTTCCAGTCCAGCTTTGTTGCCCTTCTCTGGACACGCTCCAGCACCTCAATGTCTTTTTTGAAGTGAGGGGCCCAAAACTGAACACAGTACCCAAGGTGCAGCCTCACCAGTGCCAAGTACAGGGGGACAATCACTGCCTTATTCCTGCTGGCCACACTGTTCCTGATGCAGGCCAAGATGCCATTGGCCTTCTTGGCCACATGAGCACACTGGGGTACTGCAAAATCACTCCTTTTTCAGTCAAGTGACACCAACCTTCAAGCAAAGACAAAGATAGGCTAAATACAGGACTCCCCCTTGCATTACACCTTTCTCTCCCTCCTCCTCATTTTATAGATTTCTTGCTTGTTTTTTGCTATGCTGCGTCCTGTTGTGCTGCACAATGAGTTCATGCGTGTCCCCGCTCGCTCTCCCATTTCCCCCTGCACACACAGGTTTCAAATCCTCATGTTCCCCTTTCCACTTCTCATTGGAATATGGGCCATACAAAACTTCTTTCACTGACTATTTTTGCAACTCTGCTTTTATAGTCCTACCTACCACCCCAACCCCAACCCCCCCAGGTATATGTACTTCAAATCTAATGTACAGCAATTGTGTTGTAAAGTAAGAAAAATGCTTTTTTCCACTTCTGGGAGGTAAACCAAGATGAAACATAACTCCAAGTCTCGTTTCGTTAGTATGCATTTCTCCAACTCTTGTTCCTAACCTTCAAAGACAATGGCTCTTTGGCCAATACAGACCATCATAGACCTAAGGAAGGTAAATGAGATACAGTTTGGGAAATGGCAGCCTGAACTATATCACATTTTCAAATTTCTCATTTGAGTTAATCTCAGTCTCTTTTCTTTCATTTATGCCAACAACACATAAAAGCTGGCACCATAGTACCTATTAATTCATCACAGAATTAGTGTAAAAACCATATTTTGGATAAAGCTTTAACAAAAATCATATAGAATATAATTTTGTGACCCTCTTATGCCTCCCAGCTGTCACAGTATAACATTCCCAACATTATCAAAATTAGCTGGTGTATGTGCATTTATAATTCTCTAGGAAAGACTGGTTTTAAATAAGAGCTGTTGCCTATCTCCTATAAAATCAAGTTTTCTAAGCTGTTCAAGTTGGCCTATAAAAAAGGAGGCACAAGAATCTCCTGGAATAGTCTCAAATAACTGTTTTTCTATTAGCATATATCATCTTATTAAATTTAAAAGTTTTCATAAAGATTCATTCACTTCAAGAACTTAAAGGAACATTTTGGGCCATTTTTACATTTGGATGAATGTCATGGACAGTTCTGAGCAGATTAAACATCCACTTCCTTTAGTTCTGATCAGAAATAAGGGGAAGGGGGGTGAGTATTTTTATGCCAGAAGTAGAAGTAAATAGTTCTGTTCTTTTTTTCTTTATCTGAATACACTGATAGAAAATATGCATTGTGACATTGTTCAGTCTTATCCTTCCATCTTCATTCAATTTTCTATCATTAACTATCTTCATCTTACTGAAGTTCATGCATTTCTTCTAGATGGGGATTCATTATAGATGTTCCAAGACAGTTATCAAAGAGCGTATGACTCACTAGAGTATTTGAAAAGTGATAAAGAGCTTTGGGAAACAAATAACAAAAACTTCCTACTGGTAAAATCTGTTACCCTGTGAAATAATCTTCCATGATAGGCAGTAGAAACCTCATTTGTCAATGTGCTCAAAAGAAGGTTAGTACAGCACTAGAAAATATAGTATATTAAGTAATCCTTCATTATTAAAAGGAGATTTGACCAAACGACCTTGGTGGATCCTCCTCTTACATGGTTTGTAATATGTAACAGTTTAAGAGACAAAAATGGAATTAAAACAGGCTGAGGTAATTTGTAAAGTACTCAGATTGTGTGTGAGGCTATCGTGTTTATACACATACATATATATGTACAAGAAATTAGTCACAAAGCTCCCTATGGAGCTTAGGTAAGTCCTATGGCTAGGTGAGTGGACATGCTCTAGAGAAGTAACATCACCAGCTACTGTATGTTTAAAAAACGTTCCCAAATACTTCACTTGATGTACGCCCACCTCCTCAAATGTAAGCAGCTGCTGTACTTTCTTTTCTGGGTTTTTAAAATGTGTTAGAAATGTGTACAAAATGGATAATTTCAAGTGTATCTGTAAATTATCCTATAGGGACCCATAGGCAGCACACACAGTTTGCTAATTTGGGTAGGACAGGATGGATGTTTAGTGTGTGCAAAAAGGGTATGTGCTTTGGTTTTCAAGTTAATTTCTCAGTAATTAGAAAGCATCTCTGCCTCATGTGAATTGAATCAAAGAGCTCACGGATCACAAGTGTCTCAGTGGATGAGGGCAACTCTTTGTCCAAGAGGGATTTCTCATTTGTTTTGTTGCAAATCAGTCTTATTTCAAGCCAATGAACTTTGCATTTCAATTCAAACACTTTCTGTTCTGTTTTTTTTTATTATTTTTTAAATTTGTTTTCATATATTTACAAGTAATTCCTAGAACAACAAAAACCCCACCCATACTCAGCTGTATAGAAAATGTCTTTCTAAAATGCAACACAAAAATCTCATCCTAGTTTCCTTTTCTTCTGATGCTTGAGCACTGTTTTTTTGAAACACTGTCTCCAGGGAAATGACAAAGAATGGAGAGCTTTCAAAAAAGCTCAGCTTCAAATGGAAGTTAGCAGAGTTGCAGGTGCTGTGCACCTCCACCCACTAGGAACTTGTTAATCCAAGCTCAACTCTTTCTATCTCAACACCTCCCACAAGGAAATGCAAAATTTCTCCCTCCCCTCAAGCTTGCCTGCATATGAATACTATAGCAAGGGCAGTCTGCAGGATCTCATCACATGAAGGCAAGTGCTGCATTCTGCACCTGGGATGCGGCAACCCTGGCGGTGTGTACAGAGTAGGGAATGAGTGGCTGGAGAGTAGAGACATGGAGAGGGACCTGGGGTCCTGGTGATGGCAAACTGAACGTGTGCCAGCAGTGTGCCCTGGCAGTCAGGAGGGCCAACCATATCCAGGGGTGCATCAAGCATGGTGTTGCCAGCTGGTCAAGGGAGGTGATTGTCCCGATCTACTCTGCACTGATGCAGCCTTGCCTCGAGTACTGTGTGCAGTTTTGTGTGCCACAACATAAAAAAGACATCAGACCACTAGAGTGCATCCAAAGGAGGGCCACAAGGATTGTAAAGGGTCTGGAGGGGGTGCCTTATGAGGAGCAGCTGAGGTTGCTTGGATTGTTCAGCTTGGAGAAGAGGAGGATAAGAGGTGACCTCAGTGCAGTTTATGGCTGCCTCACGAGGGGAAGAGAAGGGACAGGTACTGATCTCTTCACTCCCGTGACCAATGACAGGACTGGGGGTAACAGCAGGAGCTGAATCAGGGGAGGTTTAGGTTAGATATCAGGAAAAGGTTTTTCACCCGGAGGGTGGTTGAGCACTGGCACAGCTCCCCAGGGCAGTGGTCACAGCACCAAGCCTGACTGAGTTCAAGAAGCATTTAGATGATGCTCTCAGGCACATGGTGTGATTCTTGGGGTGCCCTACACAGGGACAGGAATTGGACACGATGATCCTGATGGGTCCCTTCCAACTTAACACATTCTATGATTCTATGATCTCCCAAGTGCCAGCACTATTTCTTAATTACTAATGCTCTGGTGAAGGCTCTTGACCTGGCAAGTGGGGTCTGGCATGAGCAACTCCAGTCTCCTCTCAGAGCTGGTTTGGTGCTGGTGTAGTTCAGGTCTTCTCCACTGTTCAAAGCAGGAATGCTGCTGATAGCTGCACTGTAACATTCATAATGTACAATTGCATTGAGGCAAATTGCATCTCATTACACATCATTCCCGCACTCGGCTAGAGAGCAGTTCTTTCATCTCTTGGTTGCCATTTCGACACAGACTTCAAGCAGTTTAAGCAAGACTCTAGCGCCCAGAGGGTTCCTAAAATCTGAGGGACTGTTTTAAATTGCATTGCAGGATAAGTGCCTGTGTAATGAACAGCTATCCTGTAAATGCAGTTCTGTAGCAGAAAAAATCATATAAAGAAGAAAGAGACAACTGAATTCTTGTCACAGAGATACGGAGTTTCATTCAACCCTTAGAAAGACAAATAAGTGTCACTTTTCAACCTTTCATATATCTCTGTACTCGATACAGGATAAAATTTAATATCTACTATTACAACATTCACCATAGCTTGCTGAGGCAGTTTTGTTTAAAATAATTATCTTTGATTATACCTGAGGTAGGGGTTTGGTGAACAGGTCCAATATTTCAACTGAATCCTTAATTTTTTTGTTGCAATTCTATTTATTCCAACTCTAACACAAGGGTAGGGTTGAGGAGGTCCCTGTGTTGGACTTTTGCTTACGAACTGCATTTTAATATGTTCATCCAGCACTCTATGATTGGTGAAAATGGTGGTCAGATATGTAGAGCAGATTTAACTTCATGTTCAAGCTGTGTCTAGTTCAACCAGTGTTCAACATCTGGCCTCAACCAGCGCTCCTCACCAACAGGGTATGATGAACCATATGACAAACCTGAGTTGAGCAACCTGATGTAGTTGAAGATGTCCCTGCTCACTGCAGGCGTATTGGACTAGATGAACTTTAAAGATCCCTTCCAACCCAAATTATCCTATAATTCTCTGATTCTATGATCAGAGCAGAATCAGAACAGAGCCGCTAGCTGCGAGACTGCAGCTCCTCCAGTCCTGAAACACATTTTTCTCCCTGCGCTACCCAGCCCTCTTCCACGAGATGTGCTTAAGATTTTTGAGGTTTTGAGTATAACCATTTGCAAGAAGGAAGAAGAAAGACATGATTCATGCCTTATCAGGCTAGATGTTCCTGCAAATAACAAATACAGTGAGAAACAGGTTTCCACTGTCACTGAAGCCCCTCTGAACATGTGATGTGCGGCTCGTTATCTTCACCTCTTCCAGTCTCACAATGGTTGTGCTGCATTCAGACATTTGTCTTGATCACTGCCTGACGGATTACACCCCAAAAGAATAAGAAAAAACAAATTAATCTACAGTGCATTTCTAAAGTACAACGGAGCATAGAATTGGGAAGCCTTTCAAGTAACACATTTTGTGTTTTTATGCAGGTTTTTTTTGGATCTCATTTAATTTGGCAGTGTGGGTTACAATCAGGCATAACAGTGCTGGAGAAGAAACCAAATACATTTGTAGTTTTAATTTGGGGAAACTCTAGGAAGAGATCAAGAAAAAAACAAACATCAGACTTGTCTCTGACTCAGTAGAGATGTTACTGCAAGTATAAGAAACAACAATATTTGGGATTGAGAGTGAAGAATGTGTTATTCTGTCACCCAGAAAAGTATGCGTTAAAATGCTGTAGTTTAAAACAAAAACAAAACAAAAGCAAAGCAACAGCCAACTACTGAAAAGACCCTCTACTTCACAGCCATGAGAATAAAAGGTTAATGTTTATGTTTAACATGTTGCTGCTAGAACTTGGACCACCAGCTTCTTTTCATTTCTTTTCTCCCCTGTTTAAATGCTGATTTTGTTTTTACAGACTACATGAACTGCTGTAGTGAATTGCAACCATAAACTATGGATATGTCATCCTCTCTCTGACCCGCCATCAACAGACAACCTCTAACTGACTACAGCTAATTGGTATATATACTTTGTTACAAAGCCTTGTCCAACCAAAAGCGTAAGTTTGAAAAATGCCTGCTCATGAAATGGCACTGCAGCAAAATTACATGTTGGGCAAGAGGATGGATGATACCTTCTCTGAAGGAGATCAGTGTCTACAGGCTTCAAGAGCTTTAGTTTCACATGAATTGAGCCTGATGTTGCATAAAAATTTGTCATGTTGCAATCCAAGATAAGGCAGCCTCTCATATACACCTATTTCATGGCCTTAACACCTCACAGGAATAATAAAATAAAAGCCATAGCCCAGGTTTTATCCATCTCCAAAGACCAGACTGGTGGTCTGTTCAAGCCTGCAAGAGCAGTAGATATTGAAACATTAAAATATGCTGTATTTATGTTGCCTACAACAACATGATAGCCATTATAAAGATTTATAGCTAGTAATCACAATAAAGCTTGAAAGCATGGGGCTTCTGAAAAAAGTTGTATAAAAACGACAGTTTTATGGTGCCTGTTCACAGCTATAACTTGGTTTGGTTGTTCAGTTTATTAATGGAGAGTTTCTTTGGAGGGTTAACAGTTAGGTTTTAGAAATCTGTGCATATTTCCCATATTTCATGCTACCTGGTCAATCAGCAGCATCTTACAGCCTGCCCAGAATTCTAAGCTACCCCAGGAGTCAGCAGAAATTCAGCCTGAATTTTAGAAGTGCATTGATCTCTTGAAGCACTCAAACCAGACATACTATATTGGACTAGGCTCCTCTCACAAAGACCTTTTTTACATTAGTCCCTCAGGTGCTGCAACTCACTGTAGCTACTTCTAAAACCACACCATCTGAGGCCCAAATCACTGTGCATTTGCCACCTGACAGTAACACTAAATTCAGTCATACTTTAGGAATAACAATTGTCAGACTTCCACCTGTTACCTGTGTAATTCCCAATGAAAGCCAACACACCTAAACTCTGAGCGCTCCTTCCAATTTGGGCTCCTCCTCAGCTGGCATAAGTAGTTTCACAGAGGTTGTATAAGAGGAGAGAGCACACTTCCTCTGAAACATAACACAAAATAACAACTATTTCTGCTTTAGTAAGAAAAGGCTTTAACAAAATATAAAAAGCATGTACACCCCATTACATGCACTAACAGGTATTAGGATCTTCACACTGATGGAGAAGCAGCTGTTCTGGGAGTGGTCAGAGACAGTCCTCAAAACCTCACAAAACTTCTGTGGCAATGCCACTTTTCGGGAAAAAATGTGCTCTTTATGAATTAATGAATTAAATGACTCAAATATTTTGTACAAGTATAAGCTAAGAATTCTGTTTTACATTATGCTAAATTCCTGTTTTACTTACTCCCAAGTTCCCTGCTTTGGTGTCACATATCTGTACTTATTAACCCTAACTTTGGAAAACAAGAAATCGAGTTTTTCTTACATCAAGAAGAATAGAGCCTGAGAGTCCCTTCCCAATGTTTGGGATTTTTTATTCTGGCATTTATAACTCGTGCAGTCATTTTCACTAAGACATTGCAAGAGAAAAACATTTGTAAAATGTCAGAGAAATGACAGTATCCCGGGTGAAAGCTTACATGAGGCGTAGCAGACCTGAACTCGCAGGTCTTATTTGCAGAGGCATCAAAACACCAGCATGCCCTCGCTGTCAACTCCCTATGCCAATCAGACTGTCTTGTCTTGTCTCTGAATTTCTCTTTTTCCTATGGAAATCCAAAATTTCATGAGCGTTAATAAAAAGGCAGGTATATGTTTCACCATGTATATGAGCTCTACAGCCCTAATTGAGTCACAAAACTTCCTTTTAAACTGCATTCTTGCACACATAAATGCATTCTTCACGAACTGTGACGTAAAGTCAGTGTAGTAATTTGCACTCTTTTTCCTTGCTTCTTTATTTTGATATAGAGTCATGAAAAATCCCAAAAGGGGGAAGAAAAATCCTAGACTGTTAATACATTTCAATACCAAATTAATGTTGATAGCAGCAGGCTTCAGAAGCTCATAACCTTGAAAACTGTGGTGACATTTACACTGTTCTGCTTAGCTTTGGTTTGGATTGATAGGAGCTATATAATTCTTCCTCAGAAGCTAATGAGTGCCTGTAACACCAAGTGAAAAAGAAACACGAACTGGAAAAGAGCCGTTCTCTGGTTTCTCATCCTTTTCGTTGCCAGGGAAACAGCTTCCCCATCAATGGATGGCATGGGGTCAGACCAGCTGCTTCCTCCCAAGGCTAGCTCCCCAACATCACAAGTCTGTGCTGAACAGATTAGAAATAAAACAGAATAAATGCACATCTCTCTAAAAAAGACCAGTTGAAACAAAACTCAGCAGAATTACTGTTTTTCTGATTATGTCCTTTGAGCAGAGCACCACAAGAACTGTCTCTCAGAGACATCATAAATCCAAGATCCTGACAAAACATGGTCATTAAAGATCCCATGCCATCTTTTCGTATGATTAAGCACATTGTTAGACTCGCTGCCTTGGCTGTGCTCCAAGTTAAATAATTGCACTCTGGATAACACACCTAAATTCCCCTGTCACTTAAACATGACAAGAAAGTTTTCATTGCTTCCTTTTGTAAAGTATCTGGGGTCATTGCTGATGTCATTATAATGGCCTTAATGCCACTGAAATGCCCAAAAGTGACACATTCATTCCTGAAATGACACAAACAAACAAACTTATAATTCCATCAATATAGTCTGCTACACAAAAGTCTGTTACACATGTTCTGTTTAAACACACCATATTTTGCAAGAAAATGGTAATAATAAAGCTTGACATGAATAAAAAACGATGGGGAAGCTGTAGGGAAGATGTGCTCGCTACAATTTTGATACACCCAAAGGTTTCAGTTAGATTTAGGTTCTGATATTTCTTCAGGTCTCCACATGACTCATTATTACTTGGAATATAAGTTCAATTTCTCCTTCATGACAGTGTTCTGGAAACATACATTAAACATTCTTATTAAAAGGCATTTATTATGTTATATTTTGCCTTGATCAGCAAGTATGGTCAGTGGTAGAAGACAGGAGTAAATTCCTTTCCTGACCCCACACCTGGGGTTTTAGAGACACAATGGCATTGGCAAAGCCTGGGCAGACTCTTACTCCTGTGCTTCATTTCCTGGAAACACCAGCACAAACAATCAGACAAACAGTCTGATTGGCACCAAACCATCATGAAATCTTACAACTCAAAAAGAAAGCAACATGCGACAGGCAGCAGAAGGAACAGATTGAAAAGAAGCCACCACAAAACCAAACATGAAAAAATGAGACAGAACCCATCCTGCTACATTTTGTGACTTATTTCCAATATTATTAATGTTTACATATTTTGCTTTGTTCCTAGTGTTCTAATCACTTGAAATATGAGAACTGCTATCTCACAAATTGTCCAAAATGAGTATGGGAATTTGGTTTGCTAGCTTTCTTCCCCAAAGACCCCTTCCCCTGCTCCCATTCATCCTGGGATATGGAATGACCGTGAAGTGGTCTAGACTTACCTAATTGCCAACAGGATCACAATCTGTCCCTGGTTTTCTTTTTCTCTATTGTGACATATTCTGTTCTTTAACTAGGCATATGATGAGATGTAATTTGAATTTACAGCGTGGAAAAGAATCCCCAAGCACATTACAAAGTCATCTGCCAAATGCACACAGCAATTGTTCCTCCCATTTCTGAAACACAACCACTTCTGCTGAGAAGCAGACTGACTTGTAATGACATCGCAACTGTTCAAGAAGGAGAAGAAGATAGACACCACATCTAGTGATAATATCTGAGAGATTTTCAAGCTGTTCCACGTTCCTTCAGTGCCTCTTGAAGAACTTCCTGACAGCCTGTGGAAAACTGCCAGAGTATATAGTGCAAGCCTCTTCTCCAGTTGTTTCAACCGGTCTCCCAGCTTGTCTTTGGAAAGGCCATAAAGTCTTTATTATTTGACCCCTGTACGGAAAAGCCACATCCAGTCAGAGGGGAAAAAAATAATTAAAATATATATGTTTTACTAGAGGAGAAAGTACGAAAGGAAACTGGCAAATACAATGTCTGAAGAATTATTAGACAATAGTACAAACTATGGGATTATTCATGTCTGCAGACTTTCTAGAACATGTCTATTAAGTATCCACAAAATCCTATAGCATTTGTCCCCACTTCAACAATTAACTGCAGAAAATATTTTTGAAGTCCCAGAGAAACCAATTAAAAGGTGTTCTTGAACTGAGGCTCGAGTCACAATTAAGTTTCATAAGACTTTTTCATACACTTGGCTGAGTTATTAAAAAGAATATGAGTCACCAGAAATGACATTTTATTCCTATTTTGGCAGCTGTGAATCACTGTGGCATACGAATGGACCCCGTGATTGGTGACCACAGTGGACTGAAGAACCTGCTGGTAGGATTTGCAGGAATTTTCTATAGCCAGAAGAGGCCTATTACATATGCCTCATAGCACTTCCCTTGCTTTGGTGTCATGCAGGGAGAACTCGGCTGCATGAAAGTTAGGGTTTTGCAAACATACTTGCTGGGTCTGTGTAACAGAGATGCAAGCAATACACAGCATCTAATTTGTCCAGGGTATAGCAAGTTGCAGAAGCAATGCAAAAAATAAAACAACCAAAAAAGCTATATGTCATCCTTCCCCCAGGTGAAGCAAAGATTTGAATATGTGAGGATTAGCAATAAATTGAGGAAGAAGCAATGCACACTGAAGAAAAAATCAGAAGCCACACACTGAAGCAAAAATCAGTCAAAAGAACAAATCCCCCCTTTCAAAAACACAAAACCTAGCACACTTGGCAGGAAAGAGACTATCAAAGACTACGCACAAGACAATCTCTTACTGTCAGTACAGAGCAGCAAAAAGACACCGTTTCCCCATCAGCAAGGACCTTTATGCCACAGAGGGAACATCACCAAGGAAAGCAGAGCAAACGACTTTCCATTACACTGAGTTATGGCATCACAGGGAAGCACTGAATCAAAGCTAATCCCAGCTACTTGTAGGCCTGTGATTTAGCAGCTGATGATTTTTGTGACATTCCACTCTTCACTAAGCAGAAACAAACTTTCATTAAGCCTATGGAAAACCAGAGCAGCTTACAGTTCCTGATAGCTCCCCCATCTACCCATTGGTCTGTATTCATGCAAGAAAACATACAAAAGGGCAAACATGAACTTACATTCATAGCTGAAATCCTGTCCCAATTCCAGCCCCCACTGCCACTCTGAGACCTGTTTTATCACTGCACCAGAGATGTGACGATAGTGACAGAGAGATGTCCAAAGTTAGTTGCAGGGTTCAATCCTTTGTTTTGCTGCCTCTGCCCTTGTTGTTTAAGGGAAGTAGCTGCAGGGTTGAGTCTCAACCCATCCGTTTATATTTCACAATCTCTTCATAATAACAAAAGATCAACAAGGATCAGATTTTAGGTTGTCCAGGGAGTTAGAACAAAAGGTGATATTAAGAAACCAAACTCTATGCCCATATCTGAATCTTTTTCCTAGGTTGGCTGTTGTATTAAAATAATAGGAGAAAAGGTTTATTTGGTACTTTTAAACCAAATTTGTAACAAGAGTTGGCATAGAATCTGCTTGCCAAAAAATACTATATCATCCACTTTAAAAGAAATTAAGTGTGCAATGCTAATTTTTATCAGGCTTACACCAATCCATAAAGAACATTTTAACAGTTTCAAAAATACAGCTAATTCCTTTCTGCTAGGTAATTTGCAAAATTCTCATTCTTCCAATCCTGAGGTAAAGTGCATTTCTCATTCCCTGTCTCCTAGATTGAGAAAGCAAATAGTGAACAAAAAAACAATGTCAATTTGTCACTTACTAAAACAAAATATGCCTTTTGTTAGAATGGCTAACTATTTTACTATTCAGTTTCCCACAGATAAGCACACTGCAACAGATATTAGCATATTTTCACTCATGCTGTAAATTTATTAGCTAATAATCATGTTGTTATCATAGTTAAAACCTGCATGACATATGTGGCCATGAAAGTAACACCATTAAATTGTTATTAAATAATTAATGCAGTTCTAATATCACTGAAAATCAACCTTTCTGAAAGACTACTGATAGAAAGTATTTTTAGCCATAATTTTATTTTTTACTACAAAAGTCAGATAAGTGCTGAGGAAAACAGTCAGGATTCTATTCTGACTTGTAGATGAATGTTCACTGTATGAAGCTGCTTGAGCAGCCTTCCAACCTTTGCTTTCCTAACCCCACTTTTCTGCCAGACACACATGAATCAGCTCTGAGCTAATAAGAATGGCCCAAATCTAAGAAATTATCTTGAGATCAAATTCATACTGAATCTCTTCTGAGACTCAAAATATTTTATTTTCACTTTATTTTCACTTTTCTCATAGCTCTTCTCATTTTAGATTTGCCCCCAAAGGGATATGTTGCTATAAATTTCTTATTCTCAGAATATGTTCCACACTAGAGAAAATTAAGAAGTCCCAGGAGAAGTTCTGCTGTGAGATTTCCACATTCATTTTCTATAGCCTGGAGGCTTGATTAACAGCCAAAACCACAATGTTAGATGGATAGAGATTCCAACTCCACATTGCAGAAGAGAAAGAAAGGTCACTGATCACTGCCACCCAGGTGCTATTCAGCAGTCTCCTTTGGATCAGGTTTGGCAATTCCTAAGCACCAGGAAGTTAATCAGACTGTCTGCTGGCCAATTTTTAACAGCGACGAACCCCAAGTAAAGCTTATGACTTATAAATAATGACAGCCAGTTGGCTGTTCTTTGCCAACAGTCAGATTACCAGAAGAAGGAAGGGAAATTAACCCTCACAACTGTACAAGCCACAAGAGCATGTGGTCCTTATGGGATAACAGCGCATCCTCATACCATCTCATCAGATTTCCTCCTTAGTACATCCCTCACCTGTGCACACTTGCCTATTTCTAGAACTGCAGAGAACTATAACCTTTCCCAGAAGCCTAGTATGACTCTAAATTGAAGCCTTAATGCAATGCTTAGTGGATTGGATGGGGTTGCATCACAGCATGATGTTCACCTGGGCTGTATCGATGGCCCACATACAGCTTGATTTTGTCTGTATTTCTCTCACACTATTTGATCTATAGAGTCATCCTGGCAGGTTTTCATCATCCAGGAGCAGTTTAAGCAGATCATATTTTCCCAATATTTAAAGAGAATGGTTTTATTTCCCTTTTACTGTTCCAGAGTCTTATTGTACCTCGGTGCTGATATATAGCACAGCAGTTATACCCTAGGGGATCTGTCTCCATCTGCTTTCCTGCACCCCCGCCTCATACCTGTACAACTCTGTACCATGGGGTTTGTCCTTCAATTCTGCAGGCTTTATCAGTATTTTCCATGAACGGATGATCATTTTCTTTTTAAAATCTTGTTATTTTTCCCCATTTCTACATCTTTAGCACTGAAATAGCACTTGTTGTTTGCACATCACAGAGGACAAGAACTGCATTAACCTCCTTAGTCAAAATTTTTCCTAATTGTTAAGACCTCCGCTTATGTTCACTCACTTTGAAAACCTGTCTCAACTGTCCAAAATCACGTTAGAGAGTTAGTGTTAAGAATGAGGGCAATTCTGATCTCTCTTTCTCCATCCCTCTCTCTGTCACACCCTCACACACACCCAGAATAACCTGTAATATAGAAATGCCAACCGCAGGTACAGAACAATGAAGCAAAGCATGATTTACAGAAGCATCAACCAAGGGGAGAGAATTTTCACAGGGAAATTGAAGACTCAGAGCTATGATATAAATTGACCCATCCTGTAATCACAACAGAAAGGAAAGAAGAGAGATGAAGAAGAAAAAAACCCAGCCAGCTAAATAAAAAGTAGGCTGTGGCTCTGCTACAAATAAAAGTTTGCTTTCAAACTTTGGCAAGGCTAAGCAGAATCACCACAGCTAAGGATCTAGCACATGCATGAGTTAAGGAAAAACAAAACCCCTGCTAGTTAAGAAAAGGAGACTGAGGGGTGCCCTCACCCATGGTTACAAATATGGAAAGGGTGAGGGGCAGGACGATGGAGCCAAGCTTTTTACAGTGACGACCAATGATAGGACAAGGGGCAATGGATGCAAACTGGAGCACAGGAGGTTCCATGTGAATATCAGGAAGAACTTCTTTCCTGTGAGAGTGCCAGAGCACTGGACCAGGCTGCCCAGAGAGGCTGTGGAGTCTCCTTGGCTGGAGACATTCAAACCCCGCCTGGATGCGTTCCTGTGTGATGGACTCTGGGTGACCCTGCTCTGGCAGGGGGGTTGGACTGGGTGATCCTTCGAGGTCCCTTCCAACCCTAGAATTCTGTGATTCTGTGATTAAGATGCATTTTGAGATGTTTCAGAGAATTTTTGTGCACCTGAACAGGACAGACAACCATGTCTCATGCAGACAAAGAACGATATTAATATCCTCTGAATTACAAATCATCTGTATGTACGGCACCTCTAATGATTAATCTGCTTGATGTGGTGTTATGGTTTGAGGGGACACAGGCAAATTTTACGGTTTTGCTGCAAGGATCTAAAGAGGGGGGTGGAGTTTAGGACCCTTTGTGAAAAGGGGTCTGGGGTCAGGAAAACTGAGGGATCTGTATTCCCTCCCACTTCCTGCCAAACTCTACAAAAGCCAGGAAAATGGGAAGTTCCTCCCCTTCTTCCTGCTCTCCTTCTCATCGGCACATGGAGACGTCACAGAGAGAGGAAGAGCCCTGTCTTTGTTACCAGCTCGCCACGTACTCTGCAGGATCCGAATCCATCAGGTGCTGGGAAGAGCCTTGGACCCTTTTTCCTGAATCTGCTTTGCCGTGAGGGACTTTTGGGAACTTGTATCAGCAATCATCAGAATCGGGTTGTGTGTGTATATATATATATATATTTGTATATTTTGTTCTTTTCCCACCTGTTACTCCCCCTCCCCATTTCATTAAATCTGTTCTAGTTTTAGCTTCCAATCTTTAAGCCTCTCTTCCTTATTCCTCTCCTATCTTCCCCTGACAGGGTGGAGAGGAGTAACAAAGAGCAAATTCTGTTCTCTGGGTTGTGGCTTACCCTGGCCACTTAAACCCAGACATGTGGTTAAGCCACCTTTTGGGAGTGGAGGGGGAGAAGTGCTACTGTAGCTAATGCAACATTCAAAAGGCAGAGCACCATTTTCTTTTTCCCATTTTCTGTGGTATAATCAGGAACTTTAATAATGAAGAGAAATGGCACACTCCTGCAAGGCATTGAATGGCATGGAGTGAGACAGATGTGCTGAGCACTCAGCAAAACAAAGAGAGCATATACAGCCAACTGCATGCCTTATTTTAAGAAAGCATTGCACTTGTTCACTTTCTATTGCAGATGGAGCTGTATCTATTTGCTTTCTCTTGCTTATCTCAAAAATCAGTTGAATGCAGGGTGACTTAAACTAGACAGCCAAGTGAGCAAAGCTAAAATAAGAGAATTCTTGTAGTTCAGCGTACCACAACTCCTAACTCTAGTTGTGAGAAACATTTCACAGAGCAAACACAACACTTAATGTTAACATGTCTACATTGCAAACTGCAGTATGTTGTCAGACCAGAGCAAGCTTTAAACTTGCTTCCTAGGTGTTGAAAACAATGCTCCCATGATGTTAGAGCTCTGGAACAGTTATTTACCATAATTCTCTAAATAGTCAGAGTTCGAGACTTGCAGGATAAGATCAAAAGATTGTAAGTCTGTTGAAATGCAAACCAAGCAGGTCCTTTTTATAAACAGGGAATTTATTAACATGATTAAGACATGCAACTGACAAATGTATTATTATTTCCTTTACAGTAGCATCTAGAGAGGCCTCCAGCTGAGATAAGGATTCCCAGCTGTGCTAAACACTATGTGGGCATACAGCAAAAGACAGGCTCCATTCAGAAAAGCTCACAATGTATAATGTACAATGTACTGTGCAGATGTTCACCCAGTTCTGCTTGTCAGCAGCACTGCTTGCTAAACCCCATATTTTGCATCTGTGTCTTTGAACAAAGATTTAAGGATTTCATGTAAAAACACTGGCTTGCCAATCTGATGCTATATTATACCCACCAGACCCCCAGTAACTGATTTTGACAGTACATTAGTTAAACACGAGGGAAGTCTAAAATATTTGTATTTCTTAACACAGTATTAAATACTGTGACAGTAACTCAAGTGCTAGTCAGCCTGTTCCACTTTACACAGTCATATGTCAGTCTTCTATAATAAACCATGTGATGACTCATAAACATCTAAAATATTTCCCTTGGTGTTCAGTATTTTATTATATAGATGCCAATTATGTTGGAGCAGCAGACTGCACAAGCCTGAACAGTCATCTATTATATGAATGGTTCCATTGATTCCTATACTACAGAGGGTTATGCTTTCATATATCATACTGAATAGGATTTGTTTCCACAGACACTGGGGCTAAACGATTGGTGGAAGCACTTTTGCAGGTTATAGACACTACCACTGTGCTCGACCTTACTCAAAGATTTCCCAGGCTTCGAATAATAGACTTTCGCCCCCCCACCACAACACCCTTAGCCTTTTTCTTTTAAAGCAAACATTGCTATGAGAAAAAAGCCACTCATTTTACAGATATACGGTAATAGCCATTGTGCTCAACACAATTTAACAGGACTGAGTCAAAGAAAGGAGCTTGAACATAGCCTAGGATGAACAGCAGGTTGTCCTCTAAAAATACCTAGATCATGAAGCATTGAGGAAAAAAAAAGCATCCAGCTCATACAGATATATACAATACAGGACCTTGAGATGCACAACACACTGAAACCAGAGTAATGGTCTGGAGATTACAGTGCTCTGCCTTTAAAAAGAACATACTCAGAACAGTGTTCTTCATTAAGAAGAGACATGATATTTCTGAGACAGAGGTAAGTGTAACGTGGTCAAGGTAACACTCTGAAACCATGAAAATATTCAGTCACATACAAGACATCTGTTCTTGCCACACCAACATTTATCACTCACAAATGTCACATGCTTGCTTTAAAAATTCAGCTGCCATTAATTGCTTCCTTGGAAGAATTTGAGCATCAGGCCAGAGGCAGGAAAGATGTCCCATGAGGCAGGACTGGTGGGGACAGAGCATGCACTATCACATAGTTCTCAGCATTAAAACCATTGAAGCAACCTCCAACAGGAGGCAAGAGTATAGACAGAGGCTCAGCCTATGCCATTTCTCTCCTACACTGCCTATGACACTTGAAGTGAGAGGTTTCTTTTTCTGGTCTCACTCGAGAAGGTGATCAAATTATTCCCTCTTCCTCCTTTGAGCTGAGTCTCCATTTGTCACTGTCACCTCAACATTTTTCTCCCTTATTATATCATCAGTGATAAAATGGGTCCATGGGCCACTCTTTGGTAGGTCTTCAGCTTAGTGCAATTGATTTCTGCCTGAAATGTGAGGCGATTTTGGTTCCACCTTCAGTAAACAAAATACTTCCTATCAAAGGGATTAGAAGGTTAGACCAACTCTAAGTCCCTATTGTCCCCTCAAAGTGAGCTTCTAAGGAGAAACAGGAGCATAAATACCACAGAGCTCACTGGCATGAGGGTTCTCACTTTAGTTCAGATTGGGATAAGGCTTGGCTAAATGAGAGTCAGAGAAAGGTGCAGGATGGCAGATGGCAACTTCATTTCATCCTCAGGAGACTTAAACAAAGTTGGTGCTTTCTTTGCATCCTTTATTTGTAGCCTGCAAGCCTAATGAGTGGGATATAACAATAAAAAATTTTGTCACTGTCTTATTTTTGCCTGATCGATCTGGCTGACTTCACTCGAATGACACAGAATCATAGAATCATAGAATGGTTTGGGTTAGAAAGGACCTTAAAGATCTTCTAGTTTCAACCCTCCCTACACATTCCACTAGACCAGGTTGCTCAAAGCCCCATCCAATCCAGCCTTGAACTTTTCCAGGGAGGGCGCATCCATAACCTCTCTGAGTAACCTCTGCCAGTGTCTCACTACCCTCACAGGAAAGAACTTTGTCCTAATATCCAATCTAAGTCTACCTTCTTTTAGTTTGAACCCATTTCCCCTTGTCCTATCACCAAATGCCCTTGTAAAAAGTCCCTCTCCAGCTTTCCTGTAGCCCCTTCAGGTACTGGAAGGTGCTCTAAGGTCTGCCCAGAGCCACCTCTTCTCCAGGCTAAACACCCCCAATTCTCTCAGCCTGTCTTCATCAGAGAGGTGCTCCAGTCCTCTGATCATCTTTATGGCCCTTCTCTGGATTCGTTCCAATAGCTCCATGTCCTTACGCTGGGGACTCCAGAACAGGACACAGTATTCCAGGTGGAGTCTCACAAGAGCAGAGTAGAGAAACACAGTTTGTTTCAAAATACTATTTTAAAGTGGAAAAAAACCCACTTTATTCCAATGGTTGGGCTCTGAAAGAACTGGAACTCTGAGAATCAAGTCTACTACTAAATGCCAGATATTATCAAGTCTTCTCCAGTGTCTCCTGCACATCTATGCAGACTCTCTTTGTGTTGTTTATACATGCAACAAAGCTCTCAGAACTATCACTCGTCTATATGCTATAGCCACATGCCTGCTGCTTTTTTTTGGTCCTAGTCTTCCTTCCAAAAAAATTCCCAACTAACCTCATGTCCACCGATCTTCCTTCTTTATTTCTCAGACTATACTTTCTACCTTGTCTCTCCAACATCAGTATCTACTTATTTTCCTCTCACAGAGGCAATCTCAAGTACTTAGAGTTACTCCTCTACTGTTTCTTCACATTTTATCTCTTCATGTCCTGTAGCTATCCTGCCACAAATTATTTTCTGCCTGCCTTTTCCATCATTGCTTTATTCTGTGTCAGTCCATTGTACCATTAACTCTATTGGCACCTTTTTTTGCTTCTGGAAGTATCTTTGAGCTTGACTGGTGTCTGCAAGCCCAACATTCACAGCAGGGAAAAGTTTTGTCCCACTAAAGGGAGGCTACTGCTGCCCAGCGCTGCCTTGTAATAGTTTGTCTAAACCCTGCAAAAGATTTAAGCAATGTATGGCTACTTGTGTATGTGTCATTTTAGCTTTTTGAAAGTAATAAATGATGACACCTCAGATATGTTGGTCACAACAGTACCAGAAGCATTCGTAAAGGCACCTTTAGAGGCTCCACCCAGACAAGATGCCATCAAGCTCTCCCTTGCCTGAAGTTATGTGGCAATTATTCTTAGTTGTACTGAGAGTCCATGTAAAGTATACCATGGCAGTCTGCAAACACTTAGATAAAACCATAAAAGCCCAGGTTGTGAAATGCCAGGTATACTTTATTCAGATTATCTCTTACACCTGGTCAAGCCCATGCTCAGTTCTGCATCCTCCAGACACACAGAGATTGCTCTTGTTGGAAGACCACAGCAGCACTAGCAGATGGGCAGCACGCAGAAGCCAGAGGTCCCCGAGCATGACAGCAGAGCACAACTACAAAAGGGAATGGAGACAATGAGTGCTGCCCAAAGCCTGAGTCGAAAAAAGAAGTGGTTGTAGATGCAACTTCTCATCACATCTCCACCACATATGGATAAATAAAGTGTAAGACTGCAAGAGTTAAAAGGAAACTAATCATTTGTATGAGAGGTAAAAGCTTCCCTAGGGAATCAAATTCCATAAGTGCATCTGCCATATCATTTCTACTGAGATCAAGTAAATCACTTTAAATTGATCTTTTGCAAGAACCCACTGAGATCTAAGTTCCGTTGCCTGCAGTGGTCATTAGGTATGTAAAGAACTTGAGGAAACTGTACTTAACTCTGTGTGCCTGTTTTCCAAGTAGTCACCCGAAAATCATTGGATTTAATTGGCAGAAATGCTGAACACCTACAGACCGAACAGAAGACAACAAAAGCATTATTTCACTTTTCTAAGTAAATAATGTTGCTAACCTTTCATCTGAATTCCCAATCTGTAAAGTATGAACTTTGCCATGACTTTAACCCCCAAGCTAACTTGAAGATGAAATTAGCATCTATAAGGCATTGAGACATTGCACTGAGGAACATTACAGAGAAATCTATGGGATTATTAATATTTTTCCTTCATAGTACACATGCTCATTAATAAATAATCAAGCAGTGTTCTACCGGAACAGAAAGAGGTCCTGTGGGAGGTGTGATTAAAAGCTGAATCATAACATATACACAAGAGGGAAACATTACAGTAGCCAGGGCAGTTTCTCCTCACAAAAAGTTGCAAAATTGGGATAAAATGTTATGGAAAGAAAATTCAGTTCTGGGGAAAAAAAATTTCTAAGCTGCATCTCTTGACTTGTTCTAATTTGGGCCTCCGTGTTTAAACTTTGTAGCTCTAGATGCCCACAGAGAAGCTGCTGATGGCTTAGCTTGTTCTGAAGATATAATGAAAGACGTAGAAGAGTAGTAATATTAATTCTTTGCCCCATAATTAAAAGGTTGTGCCCACTATTCCCTTTGGGTCAGGAATTCTTTTAAAGGTAGCATATAGTGGACTTTCTATAAATTACCATGTCTGTAAAATTCTGCAAGAGTGTTTATTCTGCATGCAGAATCACAGAATCACAGAATCCTAGGGGTTGGAAGGGACCTCGAAGGATTATCCAGTCCAACCCCCCTGCCAGAGCAGGGTCACCCAGAGTCCATCACACAGGAACGCATCCAGGCGGGGTTTGAATGTCTCCAGCCAAGGAGACTCCACAGCCTCTCTGGGCAGCCTGGTCCAGTGCTCTTGCACTCTCACAGTGAAAAAGTTTCTCCTTATATTTACATGGAACCTCCTATGCTCCAGTTTGCATCCATTGCCCCTTGTCCTATCATTGGACGTCACTGCAAAAAGCTTGGCTCCATCGTCCTGCCCCTCACCCTTTACATATTTGTAAACATGGATGAGGTCACCCCTCAGTCTCCTTTTCTCCAAGCTAAAGAGCCCCAGCTCCCTCAGCCTTTCCTCACAAGGGAGATGTTCCACTCCCTTCATCATCTTTGTGGCTCTGCACTGGACTCTCTCAAGCAGTTCCCTGTCCTCCTTGAACTGTGAAGAAGAAGGGAAGAAAAAAAGCTATCATGTAGCCAAATGTTGTACATGCTTATGAATGAGGAAACTTCTTTCAAGCTTATGTAATTGCACCAGATTTTGACAGTGTGAAAATATGAATTTATATTTTACAAATCCAATAATATGGCAAAAGGAAAAGAGAAATCAAAAACAAATGAGCAACTCATCATGTCATACAAAACAGTCTTATGGGGCATGACCTGTTCATACAACTAAGCATATAATTTATGGGAGTTACTGGGATAGATTTTCTGAATTACTCATCCACAAAACATAGCTAGAATAAATCCAGATGCTCGTTACAGCCTAAACTGTAGATAAATGTTAGATATAGAGAACTGCAGGTTTGTTGTGGGTTTTTTTTCTAAATATGGCTCACAAACCAGCACAAATCAACAGATGGCTGTAGAAAGTCACCAACAAAAGTCTTCCATGACTGAAAATGCATCAGCAGTGTTCATGGGATGTTAAAAGCCCATGAACTTTCTCCCACTGCTTGTGAGTCAAATATGCATGCAAAAAAGTAAGAGAGGAACATCTGTAAGTAGGAAGCGCCTTTGAATAAAAGGAATCCAAGGTGCATGGAATTGTCACTGTGTGAACCAGCCACCTTCAGAATGCAGATGCTCAGGCCCAGAGCTTATACAATGTACCTGGGAATGCTGTGTCACAGCAATTATGCAGCAATCCCACACACACTCTGCAAAATACAATAATTTTGCAGAAAAAAATATTAAAGTTATTGTTAGTTACCTCCCTTATTGATGATCTTAATCACTTGAGAAGAAGAATACAATAAGGCAGGTCTTCTCAACTACTTCTATCAAGAATTACCACATGGGACGTGAGTGGGGAAGGCTTGGAGTTGATTGAACTCAAATAAAAATGATAGCTTTTCTTCACTAGCTTACTAAATCAACATTTGCCTCTCTCTATTTATCAGTACCCTATCTGTAAAATAGTTTTTCTTTAGCTCACAGATATGTGATACTTTTAAGTGCAATTTTTGTAATGTGCTAGATCCTAGCCTAAAAGGCACTTACACAAGTACCATGTATTAGAAGATGCACTCACTAGCACAAAGTTAGCTTGACCCTTTTAGTGTTTGGCATCATCATGGGAATAAGCAAATGCATTTACTAGGCATGCATGCCCTCAAACATGAAAAGAAACTATCCAAGAATAAATAAACTTAGCCGAACTGCATATGCTCATAAAGCCAAGCAAATATAATTCAATGCAAATAGGAATTTTACTTGCATCTTTTTTTTTTTTGCCTAACAGGAACAGTTCACAATAGTTCTGTTTAATCCTTCCAGATATTCTATTAGCTGGATGGAGACCATGCAATTTTAAATACATTTTCAAGCACTTACATTTGTCTTTAAGAGCCAGTATTCCAACCTGGATGGTACATAAATGAAATTCTCAAGACCAAGGCCTTTAGAAAAGATGAGTTGAGACCTGTTCTTATTTCAGATTTTTAAGGAATAATTTTCACCCATCCCTCCCAATCTATAACTTTTACCTACTTCCACACTGCATCCCCAAATGAGGGATATATAAAGAGCAAACTGGAACTAGATGCCAAACTAAATGTGAAGGCACCACATACATCTGAGAAAGGATAACTGTATAGAATATATGTAAAGAAGGAAAATATAATAATGTCTGAATTACAGAAAGGACTAATATCTACCTCTGAGGGCTAATAAACACTTATAATACATGAATGACCTCTATTCTCAGCACTAATAACACAACGTTCTTATCTCTCGCCTGACATGTTCCTTTTGGATTGCCACCTTTCCCATACATGCTGTTTTGCTGTCCTGCTAACTGGTTTTGATGACTTGTCCCTCCTGCTACAGCTCACAGTTTGTTATTTGAAGATCCCTGCAGTGACAGGTCCTTGGTTAGGAAGGTATCATGGGCTAGACAGTTGCTCTATCACTCAACCTCACCCCTGGATGGGGAATCAGGAAAGGAAATGAGACCTGTGGGTTGAAATGAAAAAAGATTTATCAGAAATATAGCAAATAGCTTAAAATTACCCCCAATGCTAATACAAAATATGCAGTTATACTCAGCTTCAGACAGCAGTCACAAGCTGAGCGCTTCTAGCAGTGAGGGCTGAGTGCCAGCACGGTGAGCACAGCTCCAGCAGTGATCTCAGCAAGCAGAGGAGCAGCCTCAGGTGTGGGACGACTGATGAGTTGGGCAGGACCCTCTCAGAAAGGCAACCATGGCAGAAGCTCCCCCAGAACCTCGCAGCTTCTCAATTTACAGTGAGGGTGATGTTTATGGTATGGAATATCTTCAGTTGGCCAGCTTGGGTCAGCTGCCCTGGGCTTTGCCCCTCCTGGCCCACTGCACCTGCATGGCTCAAAACAACCCTGACCTTGGTCACTACGGCACCCTGCACACCAGAGCATCTCATCTCTTTTGTTCTCACAGAACTGGACTCTGCAGTTTCTTAAAACTACAGTTTCTCTGAACAGAAAAGTGATTTTAGAATTCTGTCCCAGCAAAACCAAGACAGGAGGAGACCATAGCTATGATAACATTTTGCTCTCCAGGAAATTATGCTTCAGTATCCTCCTCATCTATGAAAGGGACAGAGCTCAGCTCAGAGTGCCTCTATGGTTCTGTTTGTTGAGGCTAATAGAGCACTTAGAGCAGATAGAAGAGTATACAGCTGCTATACATTAATATTTTTAGGATTGCATACTTTGGTTTCACATTTATATATATCTACATAATTTACTCTTTTCAAAGAAAAATGATTTGAAGAGCAACTGTTCCACAAGATCAGTTGTATGGAAAAAATAAGCATTATTCACCAACTATTTTTCTCCTGCTGAAAAGCTGGGGAAGCTATTGAAAGCAGAAACAATCACATACTTTTCCCCATAAAACATCAAGAGCAAGGAGTCAAGAATGGTTCACAGAAAGCCACAGTTCAAAATTTATGTGTATAAAATGTTCTTAACAGTAAAAAGAACTTCTTTTTTTAAACAGAAGAAAAACCTTCATTGGAGAAGAGCTTCACACTGTATAATTCAACTTCTGTTTCAAAAATGAAAAGTAAAACAAACAAAATTCTTCACCGTTGAAGCTACAGTCATAGACCCCACAGGAATCAAGTCTTCACAGTATCCAAGAACCAAACCTGAACAAAATCCTCCACTCTCCATTAGCCAGAGACTGAATGTGGCACTTCGTGCCCCACCTTTCAAACTCAGCTTCTTATCTGTGCTGGCAAAAATAAAAAAGCTTGAATGCTGTTTCCTGCACTGCAAAGCCCTCTCCACCTAAATGCATCACCATGACAAAAAGAGTCCTTATGATTCCTCCTACACAGGAGTACAGGAAGAAAAACTTGTAAATTGGCAGTGACATCATCTGCTAGAAAGTGATTCACACCTCATGAAACAGCAGGGAAAATTAAATTTACTCCCAACCACCGCAAAGCTCTTTCATGAATCAGTGTGGGACAGAAAGGATAGTAAGAGATGTAAATCCTTTCTCTATTTTAGAAAGACAAGGAATGTATAACAAGCCAGAGTGCATAGAGCAGAATTACCATATACTGTCACTGAAATATAGTTCCCCTGTGGTTTTGCCAAAAAAGGTATGAAACTGGGAAAGAAAGCAAAGCAGGTGATGTTGGAGGTAGAAAGTGGATTAATACGCATCACCAGCGATATGTGACTGGCTTGCAAAACAGTGGGCTGCATGACTGACAGTACCAGAAGAAGAGTTGTTGAATACTCTCTCTGAAGCTGTCGTACCCTCAGAACATAGCCACTTTCACGTCCCCTGCTTTGCTGACCATGTGCTGGAGGAAATGGAGAAAATTTTAACATGTGAAGGATGAAGGTTCCCCACATCTCTTTGAACCCTGCTGGACCCTGACAAAAAGAGAAATGAAATAATGGTCTAGTTTTTCTACAGAATTCCTCAGCTGTAACTGCTATTTCCATTTATATTATAGCGGTGCCCATGATGAGCAGACATTTGCAGACAAATGTGAAAGATCTTGCCTTGCCACAGACTATAGCTGATTGAATGACGTGACTTTCAGGCTGGTATCATTTTCTGTCCATGGGTCAAAGCATTGCAATGGCCAAGTAAATTAGGCATGAGCACCACACAACAGGAGAGAACTTCTCTAAAAAGTTGTCATTTATGAAGATAAATCAAGTTGCCTCCACTCACATAAATCTACCCTCAGTGAGAGCTACCACGTGCTGAAAGGAGTGATAGTTATCTAGCTCTGCAGAGAAGACAAGCCTGAAGTTCTGTTTCTGTATTAAAAAGAGGGAGAAAAAAAGGCTTAAATATCTGTAAAATCAGTAGCCTACAGCCTTCCTCTCATCTCCCAGTGGTATGGTCCAACCTGACATAGAAACCCGATTCACAGGAGAGCATGTGAGAGTAGTTTGGGTCAAACCTCAGTAACCAGTATCTGAACCATACAAAAGCAACCAGGCTCCATGATTCCAGCTAACTATTAACCTGGACATCAGTCAAAAAGTTTCCAGAACTTTATGAACAGACCAGGGCACTGATTCAAGCAAGCAAGACCCTGAATGCAGTTTTGCCTCAAAACCACATGAAACTTATTGTTTCACACAATTTTGATAGAAAAACACAGCTGTACTGATAGCTCTTGTCATGATTCAATGTCCTTTTTGGAACACCTCATTGACAAGCTGGCAACTAGCCACAAGCATGGTAAGAAAATAAATTGAATGTACCTTCTTGTTTCCATGCAATTCTGAAAAAGGCACTTGTACTGCAGCTAGGGATAAGTCATCCCATGCCTGCTACCAGTTTTTCTCACACATTTTTAAACAACTACCAATATTAATAATGCAAGGTTTACATAAATATTTGGTTCAATATAATCTTGTATCATGTTTTAAGCTGCAATAAAAAAATTAAATTAAAGCACTATTTAAAATATACATTTATGCAAAAGATGCCTAAGAAACATAGAAATTAATCTGAGATTCATGTGATTTTAAGCCAAGCTCTGCCTCTCCTTATGATGGAAGTGGAAGAGTTGCATGAGCCTGGCTCTTTGCCTGGGCTGGCCAGACCTTGCAGTCAGGCCTTTCCATTCATACGGCACTTTCCTGGGATATAAGCTTCCACCTGTATAACCTGCTACAGTGCATCATGCATTACCCAGCACCTGATTGCTGTACTGTACAGCTGCAGGCCTTACTACATTCATACTCCAGCAAAAATCCAATTATTTCAATGGTAGTTTTGTTATGAGTAAAAGCTTATGTTTGTTTACCCAGTTTTAAAAGTTATACTAATGGATATTCTCTGCCATTTCCTAAGATTATTTCAATAACCCTAAAAAGTCAACCCGATAAATAATTATGAAACATTCCCATACTATTCATTTTACTATTATAAAACTGTAGAAATGGAGCCTCCCTGTTCAATAACAGATAAAAGGAGATGCAAACCAGTCACTGTCTCTTCTAAGGAATAACTTCCCCCTCTGTATACTTCTCCCTCTGCTCTAAGAGCAAAGCAGAACTGTTATTAGCTCTGTGTCACACTGCTGTTGTCTTTGGGGGCCCAGCAGAGGAAGAACCACCAGTGTTTTTTTTACAGGTGCCCACTAAGCCTGGGATTAGCAGCAATGGGAGTTTTTGTTTGTTAGTTGCTTTTTTTTTTCTTTCTTTTTCTTTACACTTTCTGCACCTCAACATCAAAATCAACAGAAAACAAAACCTGATCTAGAAGATGTAGCACTGCTCGAGTGCTCAGCAAGATAGTTCAAATAAAGTAACAGTTTCCCACAGCCTGGAAAACACAGGTATGAAGTCCTTTGATTAGCTAACTTCTATGCTAATACAATAGTTCACAACAGGGCTCCTGGGGCAGTACAGTAGAAAAATTTAAGCATAACAGTTACACGAAACAAAAAGGAAGAAAACGGAAGCACACATTGATACACACCCTTCTGTATCCTACATCCAGCAGAAGATAAAACCCATAATGCTATTTCTTCCCATGAAAATAATTCCTGTTTTTCACAGTGCTGGTAGAACGGCTCCATGAGTTTCTTGCCATTCCCCTGCTTTGCATGCAACTCCTCTTGTGATCCCTCTCCAGAGTGGTCAAACACAGCAGCCACGGGCTTGCAATTCCTCTTCTAAAATCACCTGGTCCTGGTCACATGGGGTCTCTGCTCAGCTCTGCTTCTCAAACAACTCTTTGTCCCAGATCTCACAGCACCTGCTTTGAACAGCTCCTGCTGTGCCTTGCCCCAGCCCAGGGACCCCCAGGGGTCTCTCGACCAGGGTGAAGAGGAGGAATGAAGTAGCAGCCCACTCTCACATAGCAGTTAGAGGTAACTGAAGTTTTTACCTTGCTTCATGATGACGTACAGTTAACATTGTGCATTCTTCAGCTGCAGAAAAATCACAGCCTCATCATCACTATGCTCATCATATCAATCCCTCATTATTATTATTTTTCCACAATTTACCTATCACTCTGATATTTACCAATACTGAGTGGCTGTAAATGTTAACTGTAACTTCAAGGTTAACCTTACTGGAAATGTCAGACCCTACAAAAAAATGACAGAGCCGGAGGCAGAACAACCAAAGGGAATTTGGAGATTCAAGAGGATGGCAAGTCACCTTTTCAACAAGAGTTTTATCTCGAGATTCTGGCTCAGCTCAGATTGTCACCATCATAGATTTTATATTAAAAAAAAAAACCCGGCTGATCCCTCCAAAGATAGATTAATAAACAATATACTCGGCAACCACCACATTTCAAACTGAACAAAGCAGCAACTACAGTTTTCCTGCATTCCTGAACTACTTCTTGCACTTACCTTAACACTGCCTTGCCTTGCTGGTCCTAAGTATTAAATACTTTCCTTTTGAAATGATGGCCAGAAATCTGGTCCTAACTGGCACTGATTACCTGAGTTAAGCCTTGAAACCCAGCCAGTGGTTACTTTTCTTTAAGGATACTTCTGGACAACATGAAATCAAGGTCTGGAAACTCCATCTGCGAAGTGCTAAAGCAGCAGAGATTCATATGAAATATAAACTTGGGTTTGACTTACCAATGTGTTTTTAAAATACATAATGAAAATAGGTTCAGAATCTATTTCCAACATTACAAAAATGTTTTAATTTTAATAGGAATATCCTACCTCTATTAACCTACCATCCTGATGATCCCCAGACTATCTGAATCAATGTTATGATCTGCTGCATTCCCTTGCCTGCAAAATTAACTGTATGTGTATCACTCTTTGTCACTGAACATCAGCAGGCTATTGGACAGCGTCACCTGAAGAAGCTTTTTGCTTTGCTGGCTGACCATGGTGATTTTGTACATACTCTTGACACTTCAGCAGTTCTCAGGGATGGGACAGGGGGACACTCATGGGACAGGACCACCAAATGTCTGAGGGAAGGACAATCGCCACTCTTCTAGTACTAACTCAACAAATAGGCAAAGCTGTTGCAAGTGCACAGAATATGTGCACAGTCTCCTAAACAAGTTTGATAATGGCTTCCTTACCACAATGTGACTACTTTAATTTTTTACTAAAGGGTGGCTTTGAAACCCACCACAGACAGGCTGAAAAAGGAGATATCACAGAATCACAGAATCACAGAATTCTAGGGTTGGAAGGGACCTCGAATATCAGACCACATACATTTTTTCTCTAAGAGGCAAAGTATAATATTTCAATGAATCCATTCCAAATTTTAAAAAACTACAGCTCATTTGAGTACACATAGTTTTAACTATTACTGCTCTTATACTTGAGCAGGAGTGCCTCATTAGGAAGCTTACAGCTGCAGCCACCAGTTATCAAAAAAACCCCACTGTTTAGGGGAAACTCTTCTCTAAAGCAACTGTACCAATTAGCCTGGAAACTCTAGGGTGACACTTACAAGCAGTCTGATCAAGAAAATAATGTACAGAACTCACGACAACAGATATCAAAGCAAAAAATGTGTCCTTTTGCAAGGAGGAATATACATGGCTTCCCAGCACCCTCCCTCGCCAGTGACAACTGGCACTCCCATCAATAACAATAACATGTCCCAAAGAATGAGGAAACGTCTTGGCCAATATAACATTTTTCTTTGACAGTGGTAATACATCATTTTATTTCTTATGGAGACTGTTCCTGCAGCATTTACACTGCAGGGAGCAGAAGTAAAACAACTTCCCTCTTTCAAAAACTGCATTGGTTTTCAAGGAAGCACAAGACAGTCTGTTCCAAGGCAGACTAATTTAGAGAAGTTGGAAAATCCCAACATGCAGTGTTGCTAAAAAAATCTAAAAAGAGTATTTTGTATTTTTTTTTAAAAGATAAAAATGTTTCAGTATTCTTTTCTATTCAGCTTCTTATTGACATAAAAAATGAGTGGGCAGATTCAGTATGTTTTTTGCCAGTCTATTCTGTTCCCAATCTGTACACATTTCCTGTCCATGTTGAAGAAAGATGGATCAGACAGGAAAAATAGAAACAAAACAAGAAATGCTATGGATTTGTAAATGTCTCCTTCCAAATTCAGTATTTCAGACCTATTAACCAATTCCCTTTAGCAGTAATAAACCCCCCCTCCTCTTACCCACTAAAGATGCACTTCCACTACCAGTGTTATCCTTCTGTTCTCAGGGCAGGACCTTCCCTGGACTGTCAATAGCTGCCATCATGGCTCTCAAAAGGGTCACATAAATTGGCAGTAAAACTGCTGGCTCTTATGTATGGCTCTGAACTGCTGTTTGAAGGCTTTGCACAATTATGATCTTCTTTTAACCTAATTACCTTGATAAGCTACATATTAATCTTTGGGAGGGTTATAAATATTGATTTCTTGCTGAATTCTTCTGTTCCTCATTTCAGAACAAGAGTTGCCATCCAACATATTTACTAATTTTCTGTTATTTCAGAAGCTTCTCCAAAGTCACCATACAGTAGAATCAGTAACAGGTTAGCTCTACAAAATAGATGTGTTAATATAAAAACATACATCAATAAATAATGTTTAAAAACATAAAGAAGGTTTACAGGTTTTATAGGAACTAGTAAACATGTCTACACAATGCTGGTGGGTTTTTTTTATTCAGCTTTTTATGGACATCCAAAAAAACCCAAGCCAAAAACTCAATCCAAAACAAACTTCCCACACACATACACATACATATACATATGCTCTTTGCCCTGTAAAAGGCCTTTCCTTGTCCTATCTCCCCCTGCTCCTAAAGAGTAGCCAGTAAAATATATTTTTTTCACTGATTTGTAAAAGATATTTTTCCCAACTGGGTTCTTAAGCTACACACAGCACCCTGTAAAAAATATTTAGCCTTATTTACAAAGCAATATTTCTCTCCTCGAGTCTTTAAGCTGCTGTTGCAGAAGTGATAAAGGTGATTTCAAACAGATCTTTATTGTTTCTGGGCCCCTTGCCACCTCTGTTTATTTTCCCCCTCTTCCACTTTCACCCCATCTCTTTTGCACAGGTACTGCACTTGTCTATCAGAACTGGAGATATGTTTTCACATCATATCTAATCCATAATCAAGGGGTAGGGGACAGCAATCCAACCGATATGCCTTGGCCAGGAAGTAAATTTGATCAGAAAGCAACTTTAAAAAATTTGACAAATATCAGTTTACTGTTTTTTATTATACGTATCAGAACACTTCTTCTCTGTCATCAATCCCTGAGGGGCTCTTTGTGAAAACTCAAATGTGTTTGAGTTGACTTTGAGCCTCACGTGTCTTTCATTTTTTCTTAAGAAGTTTTCTCTTTCTTCATGACATCACCTCATTTCATAAGCAAATACCACACCGATTCAAATGGCTACCATTGTTATGAGGTCTCTATTTATGCACCAGCTGGCTGTGCTAAAGAAACCATGAAACTGTCCAAGCTACAGTAAACTACAATTTCAACAACTATTGAAGCCCTGTGAAAAAAGGAATTACCTGAAATCCTAAAATAAACTCATTCCTGCTCAAAAGCATAAATTGTTGCAACTGTGAATTAAAATGCTGTCCTAGAGATTTTCGAGTTAAATCAAATTTACACATGTTTAAATATAATCCAATTTAGCTTTATGTACTTACAATCATTTTCTCCTGTCAAGCCATAATTGGTCTTTGATGGTCTGTTTTTTGAATGCTCCCATTTGTCATTTGTGCCATTGCATCTCCTCTGTTCTGGTCTGGTGAGCGGGGGGAGGCATGGATCCCTGAGCAGAGCACAATCACCCATAAAGTAAGCTGCTGCCTTATAACTAACAGGATTTTAGATACTGTGCTTTGAAGTGAACGTCAAAACTGTTAAAAAACAACAAAGCAGTTCAAGATGATTTTGCTTATTTAATACTACATGCTAGGCCTACAGCCCTCTCCTACTATGTGAAAACTCAAACGCTCAAGATGCTTTATTACAATTAAAAAATTAAATATTAATGCTGCAGAAGGCCTGCTAGCTGTAGAAATAAGTTTGATTACACTGCACAGTGGCTGCAAGCCTGTACAACCCATGCCAGGCAGTACCACATGGGGCTTTAACCCATATGCAGTGCCATACGATGACATTTACCCAGTCTGCTGTCCTGGGCTCTGCACGGGCCATCTTGCAGGAGGAGACACATGCCTCATGCCTCACAGCTAATGGCACCTTCAACATCATGTCATTGTGGTTTTCTTGGACCAAAATTCATGTAGTTCCTCAAGAAGGACAGGGAACTGCTTGAGAGAGTCCAGCGCAGAGCCACAGAGATGATGAAGGGAGTGGAACATCTCCCTTGTGAGGAAAGGCTGAGGGAGCTGGGGCTCTTTAGCTTGGAGAAAAGGAGACTGAGGGGTGACCTCATCCATGGTTACAAATATGTAAAGGGTGAGGGGCAGGACGATGGAGCCAAGCTTTTTACAGTAATGACCAATGGTAGGACAAGGGGCAGTGGTTGCAAACTGGAGCACAGGAGGTTCCATGTGAATATAAGGAGAAACTTTTTCACTGTGAGAGTGACAGAGCACTGGACCAGGCTGCCCAGAGAGGCTGTGGAGTCTCCTTGGCTGGAGACATTCAAATCCCGCCTGGATGTGTTCCTGTGTGATGGACTCTAGGTGACCCTGCTCTGGCAGGGGGGTTGGACTGGATGAGCTTTCGAGGTCCCTTCCAACCCTAGAATTCTGTGATTCTGTGATTCTGTGATTCTTTGCTTCAACCACAATCTGATTCATTGAAAAGCAAACAAAATACCCCAATACCCCAATATTTTCACAAGAAACCTTTCATCAGAAAGATGAAAACTGCCTCTAAAAACAATATGCTACATGAAGCTTCTTTGCCCGTTGTTTTCTCAGAGAAAAAATACCACCTTATTGAATGTATTTTGGTTTTGTGCACGTCAATTATGCACATGATTTTGTCCATAAAACTCGTATATATTAGTATGGAACACAGAAGTAGAAACTGAGATAAAAATGACAAAATATCAAAAAGCTAATACAAAACAATTAGTCACTTGTCAGTGTGTTTCAAATAAAAGTTTACTCAAAGCACACTCATTTTTTACTGATAGACCTACCTCCACTGTAACCTCAGATGAGATAATAAATGTGACTTATTGTAAGTGTCTTTTTTCTTAATATCTGTCCTCATCAATATATTCTACTTCAAAGCAATGGAGTAGTTCATACAGAGTTCAAATGAATATGGTTTGATTTTGCAGAAAGTATCTTTTCTTTGAGTGTTGCCACTTACTGCATCACTTCAGCATGAATTAAACATGAATTCATGATAAAATTATCAAAATGCAAAAACAAAGAGATGGCAGAGGGATCAAAGGCACCTTCTAGTTGCCAGAGAAACCAAAACAGTAAATGAATTTGAAGTACATAGTACTCACAAGATCTCCTAGGACAAGTGCACATGAAGTGTATGGAGAAACTCTTCATCTATGTGTTTCAGCAGCAGAACTGAAATGAACAGAGAAAAAATTAATTAATATTATGCTCAGATGGGTAAACAGTTGTCAGATTAGTGGGTGGCACTTCTGAAAGACACTGGGGCAGGTCACTGAGAGGTTCACACTGCCACTGTGCAAGTTGAGTGGGTACAAGAAATTCAGATCTAAGTTTTTCAGAGTGCTATTAATCAGGAACACATCATTTGCATCAGTTCTAAGAGCCCAGAAGAAACTATATTAAAGAGTTTGGATTCACAGATTGTGAATATGAAGTGCAACTTTCTAGACTGGGCATTCAAAAACATGACTGCACAAAAAAGCACATAGGGAAGGACTGAATTTTTCTTGGGAATTCTCACTTTCCCCATACTTCTCTCTGCTATCTTCAGCTAGTCCACAGAGGCTCTGAAGATACCACTTGTAATATTATTTTATGTAATATGGAACCTGCCCAGTCCACTTACTCATTTCACAAAGACAATAGACAAAATAGCAGATGGTAATGATTTGCAGTCAAGGCTGCCCTTGCTGGGATTTGAAAGGGGAAAGGCTCTGTATCCATTACTGGCTCCCTGAAAATCACATCCTCTAGGAAATAAAAATTTTGTCCTTTGTTAGCTATCCTAATTCTATGATTAATAACTGTTGTTTTGATTTTAATATGGGCAAAAGAAGCAGCAAAGCAGTATCAGTGCAGTAGAACTGACTACAAGGCATGTACAAAGCAACACTGCTCTGGGGGGACCCAAACCCCCCACGTTGACCCACACATCCCACCACAGGAGTCACTTTGCAGATTTTATTTGGCTAGATGCTGTGGTACATGCTTCTACAGAGATGCTTCCAGTAGGGGTAGAAAGAAGGGCATCTGACCCTGCTCCATCCCTATGGGCAGCCTTGTCTGTCAGGGTGGGGTTTGGTTTCCCTACCAAGTGCAGCCCCCATAACCCAGTTTCCCCCACTTCCCCAGCACTATGCCCCTGGGCTGCTGGACCTCCTGTGGCTGCCCCATGGCTGGGAGCTCCCTACCTTGCACCACCCCACCTGCACTCATCAGGGCTGCTGAAAGGAGCAAAACCTGGAGGGGTGCAACTAGCTGCAAGGAAGGTCTTCTCCTAGAACAAGGGTAATCTCCTTTGAGTGTGCCAGGTAACGAGGAGGCATGTAGGAAAGACTTTGACTGACCTGTTTGCCCCTACTTACCTGCTGTGGGTCCAAACATGATATTGTAAGTGGCTGAATCATGAATGTCGGAGGTTTTTAAGAATAAAGGAAGGATAACATGCTAATGCTCTTTAGATGATGTTTCAAGGAAAAGAACCTCAGGCAAACACTTCTAAAGTTCACTTTACTGTAGCTTGTGCAGTACCCTTGAAAGACTAAGCAACACTGGCCCTGGCATATTCATCATTCTGCTCTTGTCACAGCACTTGACTGAATGTTTTTTCAGGAGGTAGAGATTAAAATGAACTAGAATTAGTTGAAGGTATATTTAATAAAAGCATCATCATTGTAATGAGCATGCAACAGCTATGCTAATGCTGAATAATGTTTAAGCTAACGAACAAGTCCATATTGTTTCACCTAATGGGATTCACCAATTACCAAATAATTAATTCAACTCTAATTTTGCAACACCATGTGGAAATGTGAAACCCACTCATAAATTAAGTAATGCTCAAGTCAATAAATGAGACAAGTGTCTGGGACTTACTAATGCTTCTCCTGAAATCAATCATGGTATTATCACTTACTTTGAGCCATAAGGGATCGGGTTTGGTTCTTCATGCATTTGGTCTAGTTATTACATTGTAATTATGTGTAATACAAGTCTGGCAGACACGGGCAAACAATGAGCAGTCAAAGCTGCTCTGAACCTTTTACTCATCTTCAATTACGCTGATGTCCTTTTTCACAGCTTCAAAACTCTATTACTTGCATTCTCACTACTTTTCCCAACTGGACACATGGCCTTCATGTAGATGTCTTGCACTTCTGGTCAGGACACTGAATCTGAAGATACTGTTACTGCTCCTTACTTCCCATTTTCCAGTTCAGTTGTACAGGTTATTGACACATTTGTTGTAGACACTGTTTACAGACCCAGGAAAGAAAACCTCTGAACAGATCAGTTTTTAAAATTCAACTACTCTGGAAAATAAAACAAACAAACAAACAAAAAAACCCAACAAAACCCAAAACCAAAAGGGAAATAAATCAACTACAGCCGCAAGTCACAGTATATATCCTCATCCCTGGTAATACCTTTGCAAGCAGCCTCCACCCTGGAGCCACTCTGAGTTTAATGGAGATTGGTGTAAATTTAGCAAGTAGTCTCTAGGTTCCTTTGTGTAGACAGGGCCCTAATTATTATGTTAGGACCAGTGTGTTTTAGGTTTCCTCCTCCAGTCTGTAGGGTACTACATACTTCACCACTGCTGGAACAGGCAGTACTTCATCTAATGAATAACAATAACTATCGGGCTCTATGTATGATCATGCAGACCAGGCAAGTACAACCACAGCAATTCCTGTATTCCTTCCAAAACAAACCAAATCAACAAATACATAGGAAAATAATGGCAATAACATTGGTTTTTAAATAGGATGGGGTAAAAATGCTCCCACGCAGGCAAAGAAATGGTATGATCAGACCTTTAATTATACTTAAGTGTATGGAAAGGAATTAACACCAGTCTTACATTCAGTATTTATGGCCATCAGTTGGGCTTCTTCCACATAGGGCCTCCAGATCATATCCAGGCCTCAAAGCACAGCCTGGCCAGTAACACCAGAAGGTTCCCCCTTACTGCCTTACATACAAAAGCTGTGCTCCACAAGGAACAGGGCTCAGCTCTTCATGGTGCTGCCCTTGCTGGTCTCTGTCAGAGGAAAGGGCAACCACAACCTCATGGTTTTTCAAAGCAGAGGACTTGTCAGGGTGAGGAAGAGAGGACATGAGAGCAGACAGTTGCTGAGATGCAACAGCTGCCCCCATGACATGGTGCAAGGCCTGGGATGCTGTGGGACGAGGTCCCTCTCCATGGCTTATTCCTCTCCACCACTCCATTACCCTGCAGTGTCTACATTTAAAATCTGGCTCTTTTTCTCATTCACTGTTTATGGGTGTTAAACCATTTAGACAAACATTATTGCAAGATATTTGCAAGATCTCGAGCTATAGGAACCAAGCAGGTATTAAAAAGTGATCCAAAATATCACATCTAGGTCTCACCGAGAAGTCCATTAAGCACAAAGCCATCTCACACATTTGAAAGGCCTGAAGATAACTGGAGAAAGCTGTATCTGGGCTATGGCCTGGTTTGGAGGTGAAGGTGCTGGCACGGAACAGCAGACACTGAAGCAGCAGGACAAACCATGAGTGATTTCTTGCTCAGCTGCCCTACAGCATTGGCAGAGAGAGTACCAGAAGAGATTTTAACATGGCAAACGGTGTAGCTGAATACTTCTACATTCATTTAATCTCTCTAACTATATAAACCAAAAAAGCTTTCAATCAAGCATTTGAGTCCCTCATTCGATTTAACAGCTCCTGTAAAAATGTGTTTTTAGGGTTTTCAGCATTAAAAAAAAAAAAGCAAAAACATAGGAAAGTATTTATTGGTGCTCTTTATTTCTCCCTCCACAGCTTTTAAAGGAAATTCCCGAAAAATTTCAAATTGTCTCAGGAGCCTTACAGAGAATAAGGTAATCTCAGAATCCTTCATGTTACCCTCCTTCTGCCCGTCAACATTAGCAAAAAGCCATTCAATGCCCTTCTACATGTCTGACTTGCCTTTACTAAAGTATGGACCTCATGGAACGAAACCCAGGAAAGTTAAAGCTTGTTAAAAATGCCAGAGCTAAGATAACACAGCAATCAATGCTAAATGAGAAGCTGGACAACAGTTCCAACATCATATATGAACACTGTACAAATCATAGAATCATAGAATTACAGAATGGTTTGGGTTGAATGGTTTGGGTTGAAATGACACAATTATTTGTGTCAAAAAAAAAAGAAACCAAAACTCTCGAGCCCCCAAAATCTCTGATATGAATAAGCGAAGTTTTACTCCTGCACATCTTAAAAGAAAAGTAAGAGAAGAGATATTTCTCACAAGATGTCAAAAAACTACTAAGGTTTCCAGCTGTCTATCTCCTTCTGATTGTTTGACACTTCTTTTTCCTTTCTAACATCATGCCAGTCCTAAGTCAAAAACAGACAAGCAGCATAGTCGGTGGCAAATAACATATAGAAGGTGAGATAACTCCAAAGGAGTAGAGCTGGCTATGGCAAATAGCCGCTAAATTGGTAAAAGGAAGTGAAAATTGAAACAATCAACTCCAACCTGGCCTAGAGAGCAGACAGAAAGCCAGGACACATCCAGACTCTCTAACTGCCCTAGTCTGTACAGACACCACGTCAAAGGAAGAGTAAAAGGCAACAGTTTAATAGTTTTTCTTTTTTCTTTTAAACAAGAGACTGTATAAGACTTCCTGATTCCTGACTCTTATTCCTGGCCATAGACATTTTGAAACAATGGCTCTACAAGATCCCCTAAATACACAAGAGGGAAATGAAAAGACTATCACTGCTTTCTCAGTAGAGTCCCAAGAAAGGCTGTAATTGTCTTTGGTTTTACAAGTATTCATCCAAAGACAAATGTGCCCTAAAGCATTTACAATCCAAATAAGCAATATCTGAAAAGCAAAGATTACTACACCCATCTTAAAGTGGGTAGACTGGGGTACTCAGTAGTTTATCTGGAGTATCTGCAGCAGAGCAAAAATAGAACTGAGATTCTTCTCTCCATTAATCACAAAACCATCCTTTCTCATAAAATTGTTCTTAATTACATTATTTCTCTTTTTTTTTCCTATGCTGTGTCCTCTATAATGTTAATTGTACTAATAAATAGTAGAAGATAAGTGTATTAACTTACAGTTTAATTAATTAACAGTTTAAATGACTTTGTAAAGAATTTGTTCTACAAGGCAAATAATCATAATTGTCCTACAAAAGTGAGTAGATTCCCTGTACCTAACAGACCTTTTCTCATCTGGCCCCACATATTTCCTAAACTGATATTTTATTTGCTCCCAGTCCATGAGATTTACAGCAGGGGTTTAGGATCACTAATGAACAAAATGTATGGAGCCAGATACTGTTCTGAGGGAGAGAGGTGAAACATCTCACACACAGGTCAGGGACACATGAAAGGGATTTAAGACTACTCATCATTGTATCTGTAATTCAGTTCAGTCCCTACAGAGGCCCATTCAAAGTCTGTGGAAATCGGTGGATGTCTTTCAGCTGACCTAAATTTTTATATCAGGCCAAGGTCTATGGGAATAAAAAATGCCAAACTAATTCACAACTAAAATCTGCTCTCGGAGTCCCTGATTGCTAAAGGAAAGTAGATAGCTAGTGCTTGATTAATGCAATTATTCATCACATACAGGGCATTAACATCCAGCATTGCTAACATCTTGTAACAGACCTGAATTAGCCCAGACTTTCCAATGAGATGCCCATCTTCTTCAAATGCAGGAAGGTTAAAAACAGTTCCTCCAATCTGAGAACTGCTTAGCACAGACCAATAAACACACAGGCTGGTATCATCTCGGTGACTTCCTCCACGGGAATATTGCCTGTGGTGTCTGGCATGCTCAAGTGGTCATTCCCTGTGTGTGTGTGTGTCCACATGTGTAGGGTTTAGGTCTTATTAAAGCTATTCACAGCAATAAAATATTCATTGCAATGAAGAGGCACCAGGAAGGTCAGAGGCTTGCATTCAGTTCAGCAGATTTCACAATTATTAATAGGGTTTTTTTGGAATAATTTGCCTCTAACTTTTTGTTTGTTGAGGAAGATGGAGCAATTTCATTTCCCATAATAGCTAGGTTCAAATTAGTTATAATCCTCTTTCACCTCTTCTATCACTTCTCCTCACCTGCACACGTGTATGCACACGGGCACACACACGCACACACTCTCTCAAGCTGGCCGAGTCTTTTGCTCAGTGGCCATCCTGGGCAGACTGGAAGCATAAGGTCAGAATTATTTCTGGCAGAGACCAAGTTCTCTTTTGAGCTAAATCACATGTGTGGGGCTTCCTGTTAACTATGATTAGTCAATGGGGCCCTTTATAAAATCGGCAGCCATGCCATGTATTTTAATGAATTGCAGAGGAAGAAGTCTATCTTTGTTTAAAGGGAGTGACATTGACTCCATACCAATTAAGTTACATATATTATGCCTTTGCTGGTATAAATTAGAAAAGCATCATTAATTCCACAATATTAATAGCTGTAACAGATAATACACTATAAATAATTAAAGAAGGGAAGTAGCTTTATTTAGTTTAACTATTGAAATCACTGGAATCATGCTGATTTACATGAGGAAGTTCTCAACTACTCTTCCATAGAATTATTGTATGGTTTAGTTTGGAAAGAACTTCAAAGATCTTCTAGTTCCAACTCCCCTGCCATAGGCAGGGACACCTTCTACTAGATCAGGTTGCTCAAAGCCCCATCCAATCTGGCCTTGAAGACTTCCAGGGAGGGAGAATAAACAACTTCTCTGGGTAACGTGCTAGTGTCTCACCAGATTCACAGTAAATAGTTATTTTCTAATATCCAATCTATATCTACCCTCTTTCAGTTTGAACTCATTTCCACTCATTCTATCACTCCATTCCCTCTTAAAAAGTCCCTCTCCAGCTTTCCTGTAAGCCCTCTTCAGGTACTGGAAGGTGCTCTAAGATTTCCCCAGAGCCTTCTCTTCCCCAGGCTGAACAACCCCAACTCTCAGCCTGCCTTCAGAGAAGAGTTGCTTCAGCCCTCTGATCATCTTCATGGCCCTCCTCTGGACTTGCTCCAACAGTTCCATGTTCTTCTTATGCTGGGGACCCCAGAGCTGGCCACAGTACTTTATATGAGGTCTCATGAGAGCAGAGTAGAAGGGGAGAATCACTTCCCTCAAACTGCTGCTCACGCTTCTTTTGATGCAGCCCAGGATACTGTTGGCCTTTTGAGCTACAAGCACACATTGCTGGCTCATGTTGATCTTTTTATCAATCAACACCCCCAAGTCCTTCTCCTCAGCTGTGTTCTCAATCCATTCTCTGCCCAGACTGTGTGTGTGCACAGGATTGCCCCAACCCTTGTGTAGGACCTTGCACTTGGCCTTGTTGAACTTCTTGCAGTTTGCATGGGCCCACCTCTCAAGCCTGTCAAGGTCCCTCTGAATGCCACCCCTTCCCTCCAGCGAATTGACCGCACAGCTTGGTGTTGTTAGCAAACTTCCTGAGGGTGTACCTGATCCCACTGGCCATGTCATTGACAAAGATGTTAAAGAGCAACAGTCCCAGTACTGGCCCCAGAGAAATGTCACTTGTAACTGATCTCCAATTGGACATTGAGCTGTTGACCACAACTCTTTGAGTGTGACCATCCAGACAATTCCTTATCCAATAAAAAGAGAATATGTGAAGGCACAAGCAAACACATCTGATAACATCCTTTTCACCTATTAGCAATTAATGTTAGGTGACAGCCTTCAGCAGACCTTAGGCTCAGAAAATTTAATCTCCATGACTCTGAAGTTTGGCAAAGGTAACATGAGAAAGAGATTTATAATCTCTGCCAAGAAATCTTAAGGATAGATGCTTCTCTCACTCCACTAAGGCAAAAAGAAAATCTCTAGATTTTCTATACTGAACAGCTGAAAAAAAAAATAAGGCAACCTTCCACATGAAATTTGCTGATTTTAAAGGATAAAGTTTAATTTCTTTTTTCTGTCTTGTATGTGCCCTGTTTGAATTCTCCTACAGAAATTCCATCTCACCAAATACTCCTTTCAATAACGTACTGTAAATTAAAATCACATGAAGGATGGCAGAAAAATTATTTTTCTTTGTTAGTTTATCCATCTTACTAGCTCTATTTTCAAAGGTTATTACTAAAATGAATTATTATTCAATACATAGACATTGAATTCAAACAGCAAATTATTTTTTCTCTTCCACTAAAATCTTTTTCTGTAATGTAATGTTTGCACTGGTTTGTGAACATTTTAAATAATCAAGATAAAAATACCTTACCAGCTAAAGCAACCTAGAAAACGTGATTTAGGAAATTAAGGCTGGTGATAAAGTACCAGTGTGTCAGGCTATATCTTACAAGATAAATCAATCTTAGTTCTTTGGAGACGTAAATATAGTAAGTAAATGCAATTCAGCACTGTTCTTTATGACCATTCATTGTTCCTTGTTCCAAACAGTACTAAGGCATTACTCTGGAAGAAAAATGATAATTTCTTTGTGATTACTTAGTGATTTGGTGATTACTCCTTGTAATGTCTTTCCAGATGATACTTGGAAAAGCCCAATGCATCCACTGCTTTCATCTATCTATAACTATACCTAAAGTATGTGACATTACCCACCTAGTCTGTGAAACACTGCAGAGTTCTGAGAATATTGCATTTTCTTGGACTCCTTGGATTGTTAGAATTCGTAGATTATTTCTGCAGAGAAATAAGATTTTTTAAAAGAAAGTAATTAAATAAGATTATTTCATATTTGTAATTGTCCTTCATTATGTTGAAGGAGAACAGAATGCAGCATCTAGGATAGCAATATAAGATGAAAAGTAAAATAATTTAGGAAGCATGTTATATATAAACAAGATAATGCAAATGCCATTGTGCAAATTCTTTCATGCTAAATACTTGGAAATCCTTTAGGAAAAAATATTTCATTACTTACATTTAGCAAAAGAATGGTTAAGATAATGGAGAACAATTTTGTGAAGTTTGGTGAGCTTTTTTACATTTTTAATAAAGTCCAAAATATTCACTTACCAGAAATCAATAGGGATACAAATATACAGAATCATATGTAATAAAGCTGCAGCATTGATTGCATTAATAACTGTAAACCTCTAAAGACTTCTGTATAAAAAGTGCTCCTTCCCAGCTGTGTATATACCTCATTGATTTCTGCCATCCACCTTGACCACCATTAGGAAAATTAAACTTTCTCCTCACAATGAAAGTTTAACATTTTTGCATACATCTGTTTGGTGAAGATGCTCCAGCTATAAGTCCTACCATTATAAAATGAAGAGTGAAGATGTATTTATCACCTAGAATGCAAAGCTTTATTAATTTTATTTTTCTTTTGAATTTTTATGACTAAGCTATACTATACGCTGTACTAAACTACACTTTTACATGAATTAAGGATCTGATTATCAATAAGATATAATATTGATTTTGGATACAGTATACAATTAACCTGTTTCTAAGTATGCAGAAATGAAGGTACAGGTCTGCATATATTCTTATTTATCTGTAATTGCATGCAAGTTGCAAAACAACCAATGTGTCAATTAAAACCTGCTTAGATTGTCACTAAAACCTAGGAGTAAGCTGTTCTGTGCTATTTCTCCACTGCATCTAGATTGAAGTCTCTGTTTCTCCATACCATTTCCTCCCTTTTAGTTTCCACTCGCCCAATTAAATGCTGTGGATATGCTATTTATATATTTACATAGAGTGATGTATCACTGAACATAAACTTTAAGTGTAGAAATTTTTTATGGCTGTTTTATTTTTTCTTTTAAAAAAGATTGTTCATTTAAACCAAAAAGAGCTGAGCTCTTTTCTGGGCCATCTTCTAGCAACTCTGTATTTGATTTATTTTTCTTTGAGGTCTGACTCCTAGTCTAATTTTTCCCCTATATTTTCAAAGTTCATGCTCTGTGACTCCAATTTAAATCAGTATCTAGACCCTATGGAATTCAGAGCTTTTGCAAATGTAACCTTTTGTGACAGAGTATCTGTGTGCGCTCTGAAGTAGGTTCAGTAAAAATAAAATCATCTTTGGAAAATTTGCAGCCAGATCTTTCTCACTTCCTTTTAGTCACCAACTCCTTAACTGGCAACATGGATTTCTATGCACAGTCTAGCTCCTCTTGAGTCAGAGACGTTCTCCATAGCAAGCCGATAATTGAGGCACTGTGGTTCCAGCCAGCAGAGAATAACCATGCTTTTTTTCAAGAACTCATGGGATCTTCATTGATTGAGTGCAGGAGACCTCCCATGAGATGAGACAGTTTCTCACAGTGCAGAGGCTTCTTTCAGCTAATGCACACATCCCAGAAATGTTCTTGCCAGCTGCTTTTAGAACTACATATACTGCTGTTGTAACTGTGTTGACTTCCCTTTTGACTGGTCAATGTCTATCACCCCATATTTCCACAGGTAATAAGCAGTAGAAGCCACTTTGTCCAGAGCGTTTCAATTTCTCAGTTACCCTTTCTTGGGTAGAAACAGGCATGATCAGCTCTTTAACTGAAAGACATATACTAAACATCTTATTTACTCCACCCTACCCTTAACAATACTTACTGAAATGCTTCTAAACTAGAGACACAGCAAGGATCTAATACTGAGTATTAGCAAACTCTATCCTTAGAGTCACTGTATACTTCTATTTATTTATTTATTTATTTATTTAAATAAATAAATAAATACAAGGTCCCAGCAAGAAGCATGTGAAAGTGAGGTCATTGCCCTTCCTGATCAGCCTGCTGGAGGGATATGTTTCCAAGCAACCAGCGTTGCATCTTAGTGTGCTGAGTGTCAGACACTGCAGCACTGTTTCTAGAAGGACGAGGCGGTTTCATCCACGAAGTGTGAGAGACAGTTGTGCTTTGTCTATGCAAGTGCCTGCGGGCAGTGCCTCAGCAGCTCCCTGAGCTGCCTCTGAAACACCATGCTTTCTCCTGCTGGTGCCCTCATGCCTGTCCACACAAGTCTGGCAAAAAGGACACACACCTTGTATTCAAACCTAGAAGTTTGTCACCTTGGCTGACCGGATGAGAGAAACTCCTCCTTTTCTAGCCTGAAAGATAAGCAAAACATTTATAAGACCTGCTTGTGACTTTAGGAACACCTCTCAGTAAAAGACAGCCTCAGCGTGGTCTCCGCAGCAGCAGCATACCTGAGATGCAGCCCCAACAGGGGGAAAAGTGGAAACCTGAGACATGGCTGCCCAAAGAGAACAAACTTCTTTTCATGGCAGCCTTGCAGTCAGCCAGCTCCTGGGTTCGGCAGGAGAGAAGACAAGCAGCTCTGTCATTATCACTTCCTCCGGCAAAGTAACTAGAAGGAGCAAGCTATTTCCTTCCCCCAGGGAGTCTGTTGCTATCGCTTAGTGGGGAGTAAGGGGAGAAGAGGAGAGGACAGGTAAACATCTGATTCTCCTTCCTCCTTTGTATAAGAAAAGTGATCAGTCCAGACCATCACTGACAAATAAATAGTTATAGGGAAGGAAACAAAATAAAATAAAAAAACCCCACATTGGTTTTTTTAGTTAATTACATTCTAGATTTCACTGCTGCTTGCTCTTCCAAAAGAGCATCAGGTTGCTCTCAAGCAGCTGTGTTCCTCTGGGGTGCAGATATGATTCAAGCCTTCTTCAGACCACTACTTACAGCTACCTCTAACCCAGCGAGGCATCAGTTGTTTTCAGATGTACAAATGAGTTTAATAAGGGTCCCAGCAAGACTGTGAAATCATGGTTGACTTGTCACACCTCCAGCTCCCCAGGCTACATTTTGTTATTGATCTGTTTATTCTTTCTGCTGAGCGAACACTGTCAATCCACCTATGTCAGAACCCAGCCTTCAGCATGCAGCAAACACTGTTATTACTATCTAAGTGATAAATGAGACATGCATTTCATTCAGCATGTTTGTGAAGCAGAAAATATTCATTTTTCGAAAGCACCAACACATACGAAGGTCAACAAGTCCCTTCCTTTTTTGTTTCTTGCTGGAAGTAGTAATCAGTTTTACTGAGCTCCAGGTAGAAATGGCCATACAAAATAAAATGTTACTATTAAACTTTGGTGTTTTGCTTCAACATCTTTGGAATAAATATTACAATATTCAAAAGAGAAAAGAAAGAAGGAAAGTGAGGAGCCAATCCAAGACCTGCCGAAGTCTGTGAGAGTCTCACAATGGATTTCAATGAGTGTTTTTTACAAAGGTTTGAAAAAATAGAAATATTCAGCCCAGTCTCAGAATTTGTGTGTTGCTTGTGAGTCCCATCCATCATGCGTGGGAGCACTACAGTTTCTGCCTCTCTCCCCTGTCCATGGAGACGGAGAGGGTTGCTCCTGCCTGGGCACGTCCGCTAATTCTGCCCTTCCTGGAGGCTGCTGGAAAAAGAGATATTTCAGGCTTTCAAAAAGCCTTCACACTGCCCACATGGCTTGTCCAGGAGGACTCTAGGAAATAGTTATATTTTTCTCACGAGCCTATATGATGAACACCTCAACCCTTCAAGCCCTGAACCAGCGAGTCACTGACTGACACACTCTGGCACTCCAGGGACTTATGCCTCAGTGAAACTATTCCCATGCCCAAAGCTGAACACACAGATAAGGATTACAGGCCTTGCTGAAGTCACCTCATTAGGAAGGGAAGTGGAGGGGTTTTTATTTTATTATTATTGTTTTTCCAGTGGCCCAGTATATCCTACACTTTCAGTGCAGGTTTGTGATCTTATCAAAAGCTTCATGCAGCATTTTTTTGTTTGCTGTCTTGAAGCAGATGACAGCTAAGACGTAAGAGGAGACAAAGCCTGCTTATATCTGAGGAAGGTTGTGTCTCATAATATAGAGTATTTACATTCAACCCATACTTGGTTTGGTGCTTTAAATCATTCTGAAAAACCTGGAGTGGATCCAGACAAACAAATTACCTCAGTAGCTTTTGCACTTTCCAAAGGGGATCAAGATGAGAGAAGAGATTGTGCTTCTTCCTGCTCATCACATTCTTTCTTATTCACTAAACACTAGTTTCCCCCTGGAAAATGAATCATTTTCCAAGTTAATAATGGAAAGAGCCTATTTTCATTTTCATCATCTGCACCTTTTTAGCTCAACTCTGTATCAGCCATATAAAACAAGGCTGATTTCACTGCTGTAGTGCACCTGAGCAGCCATGGGTTTCACTGAGACAAGGACTATTAAGCCCACTTGAGACTAAGAAGCAGGTGAGACTCCTAGCTGCTCTGAGTGTTGTTGCCCTGTCGTAAGGTATTTTATGGATGTGACTATTTTAAGGAAATAGTGTATGAGAGCTAGAGGCATGGACAAGTTTCCAAGCACTTATTGAATTCACTATGACTGACAATCAACTGCTCTCCTAAATAACAGAATTCACAGGTTATCTCTTTCTAATCTCCCAAACATCATGTTCTGTGCTTAATGGAATAATAAAAGAAAAAGCCCTGAAAATTCAACATTGGTGAGAGAAATGCTGACTCTGATCTATTGGAACTGATGAGAACCCTTGAAACCAGTAAGTGGTGAATCAGACTTCAGTTTTGTAGATGCTACAAACTACTACTACAAAGTCTCTGTTTCGTTTGCTGTGGTCCTTCACAGTACAGGGGCTGTTAGCCTTAGGTTTCAAAAACCACATAAGAGAACCGAGTAACTTGCCCTTCGTGAACCCATGCTGGGTGGACCTGTTCTCCCCGTTGCCCCGCACTTGCCGCGTGATCTCTCCCAAGATGAACCTTTCCATAATCTTCCCTGGCACTGAGATCAGGCTGACAGGCCTGGAGTTCCCCGGATCCTCCTTCCTGACCTTCTTGTAGATGGGTGTCACGTTGGCAAGTTTCCAGTCGTCTGGGACCTCACCCAATAACCAGGACTGCTGAGAGATGATGGAGAGCGGCTTGGCAAGTTGCTCTGCCAGCTCCCTCAGCACTCTTGGTTGGATCTCATCCAGCCCCATAGACTTATGGGTGTCTCATTGACTCAGCAGGTCCTTTACTACTATTTCCTGGATTACGAGGGGTTTATTCTGATCTTCATCCCAATCTTCCAGCTCAGGGAATTGAATACTATGAGAAGTGGTCTGGCCATTAAAGACTGAGGCAAAGAAGGCATTAAGTACCTCAGCCTTTTCCTCGTCCTTGCTAACAATGTTCCCTTTCACATCCAATAAGGGGTGGAGATTCACTCTGCATATTTTTTTATTGTTCATATATTTATAAAAACTCTTCTTATTATCTCTTGCAGCAGTGGCCAGGCTGAGTTCTAGCTGAGCTTTTGCCTCCCTAATATTCTTCCTACACAGCCTAACTAAATCCCTATACTCTTCCCAAGTAGCCTGCCCCTTCTTTCAAAGGTGGTAGACTCTCTTCTTTCTCCTAAGTCCCAGCAGGAGCTCCCTGTTCAAC
>VZRW01014093.1:180420-205960 GCA_013398125.1 Aegotheles bennettii
CTCCTAACTTGGCTAAGGATGGAGAACTGTACCATTTCATGATCACTCAGCCCAAGACGGCCTCCAACAACCACATCGCCCACCAGTCTCTGGCACCAAGGTCAGACTGACAGGCCTGTAGATACCCTGATCCTCCTTCTGGCCTTTCTTGTCACATTTCCCAACCTTCAATCCACTGGTACCTCCCCAGTTAGTCAAGACTGCTGATGAATGATGGAGAGTGGCTTGGTGAGCACATCTGACAACTCCTTCAGCACTAGCGTGTAAGCCAACTAGCCCCATAGACTTGTGTGTATCTAAGTGGTGTAGCGGGTCACTAATAATTTCATCTTGGCTTTTAGAGATCTTCTGTTCCCCATCCCTGTTTTCCAGCTCAAGGGACTAGGTACCCAGGGAACAACTAGTCCTACTGTTAAAGACTGAGGCAAAGAAGACATTAAGTACTTCAGCCTTTTCCACACCTTTGGTCAGTATGTTTCCCCCTGCATCCAATAAAGGATGAAGATTCTCTCTTTTATTGTTAATGCATTTATAGAAACATTTTTTAGTATCTTTCACCACAGTAGCCAGGTTGAGTTCTAGCTGGGCTTTGACCTTTCTAATTTTCTCCCTGCATAGCTTCGCTATATCTTTGTAGTCTTCATGAGTTGCCTGACCCCTTTTCCAAAGGCCATAATCTTTCCTTTTGTTCCTGAGTTCCAGCCAAATCTCTCTCTTCAGCCAGACCAGTCTTCTTCCCCATCAGCTTGTCTTTCTGGACATTAGGATGGCCTGCTCCTTCTTTTCTTCCTTTTTTTTTTATGTAGCTCCTTCTTCCATTGCTTAATAACAAAAGTTAAATATCAACCTAACAGACTTCAAACTTTTGGGTTTATATTTTGCTGAGATAGTAATTTCTCTTTAACATGCCTTCCAGTGTTGTATTGGGACTGACAAATAACATTACGTTTTCCCTTACTGAGAACACATTCAAGCGAGATGACATTAAAGCCCTTGTGTCAACCAGGGCTACCACCCGCAACAAGACAGGAGCCTGTGTTTCTGCCCAGCACCAGGCTTGATGTGCTGGAGGGAAGTGGCTCTAAGCCAGGCTGCGGAGCAAGAGGACTTCTCTGCAGGAGGAAAGGAAGTTGTGAACTGACCTTTCTGCCACAATGTTCTCAAAAGTCACATTCACATGTTACGAACAGCTAGTCTATTGCTGGCTATCAGCCAGGATCATTAGAGCTAAATATGTTTTGCAACAGCTGGAAATTTATTCCATACCAGTTCATTCACTGCTAAATTATGACTGACTAGTGTTTCCCTCACCTTTTATGTTGAAACCATATAACACACTCAGTTTCCCCATCTCCTGGGTACTCTTCCTGTTCTGATAAAACACGATAAACAGTCTCTTAACCTTGAGTTGGTGAGTCCTTTAAAGCTTACAATATATTGTTCCTCCTGGGACTGAAAATGTGGACAGCACTCACCTGCTTAGACACACAATCTAAAAAAACCCTAAATCTGCAAGTGCTTCTTTCACTACTTAAACTTGATTTACTTCAATTATTGATAAGGTTGTTACATGATACATGCTATCTTAGTACATGAACTCAAAAATGATGAAGAATCAATGTTAAACATTGTTAACATTCAATATGCCCTGTGTATATCTTATTTAACAGAAAATCAGATTTAACAAGGCACTGTTAAAAACTTTTTTGTCCTCAAGCAGTTCTAGCCTAGTCTTTGAAATATATGATTAAAAAAAAATCTTCTGTTGCAAATTGTAAAAACTAGAGGAGAAGGGCTATGCTCAGATAATCCCTAAAAGTTGTTTACAGGCAAACGAAAACATGAAAAAATACAAACAGCATCTGAGTGTCCTTAGGGCACTAAAAGCTGCCAATATATCTACTGGTCCCAGATCTGGAACTGGATCTGTCACTAAACTGATTGCTTTCTGGTAGGATCAAAGCACACTAAAAGCTGCTTGCATTGTTTTACAAAATGAGAATGGAAAGAGTGAACTGTAGGGTTAAAAAGTCTATCATGGTCTTCTTCCACATATTTCTACTTTTATAACCTCGTTACTTTGGGGTAAGGAAGAACAGCAATTCTACGTATATTCTAACTAGACCTCACACTGTATCGTAAAAAGGAAGTAGGTATCACAACTCCCAATTTACACATACTGAAAGATGGATGTAATTTATCTAAGGTTCACAGCAGAGATGTGAGCATCACCTTCTCTGCAGCAAGTCCTTTGAATGCGACTGTTCCAATATGCCTCATTCAGACCCACTGGAAGAAGAAAGAGAAAGCTGACAAGTGGCACTGTCCTCTCCATTAGCATCAGGGAACCAGACTGGACCCCCACAGCAGCAGGGCAGCCACAGAATTTCCTGCAATGCCCTGAAAGTTTTGCCCCTTTACATTTCCTTGGTATAGTACATTTCTGCCCTGGTTATAACAGGATTCATCACTTCCCACCTCTCATTAGATAGCTAGTTGGCCAATAATCAACAGACACCCTGGTCAAGTTATAAACTAAAAATGAAGATTTATGGTGTTGACTGTTTGCATCTTCCATTAAAGACAAACAAACACTCTAATTTGGATCTCCATACTTTCAAAACTTCATCAAACACTTTTCCATCTGTTTCCCCTGGCTTTATTGCCAGTTAGTTGATGACAAGCAGATCTGTGCATGACTTCTTATTTCCAATACAATGGGAGGATAGTTATTCTCAGTAACCATTTGATTACAGTGCAAGCAAGCTGCAAAAAAACACCTGTTTCTCTTGCAAGATGGAACTGAATAATCCCCAGTTATGGTCAGTCTGCTCTTGTTGATAAACACTGCGTATAGCTCTGCTGTCCAGCCTGGGCTTCCAACTGCTCTCCGGCACCAACCCCTTTATGGGGAGGAACATGCAGATGGGGAAATTCTGCCTGGAAATATTTCCAGCAGAAGGAAAGGAGGGAAGTGGAACAAAGTGGCTTTCTGCTGGGAGAAAATGTCTTGAGAAAAAAAAATTATGGGAGTGAGAAAGTCTATTAGATCTAAGAAATAAAATTAACACATCAGTTTGGGAATGATTACCTTTAGGAAAGGACTGGAGCAAGTTAGAGTAAAGGGTAGAAGGGCTAGATCCAGACTTTATGCTTTTGTTTCTCATACACTCTGTGAATAGTTTGGTCCGCAGAATCACTAAAATGTGTTTCTGTCTTAAAATGTCCCAGAAACACTAAAGCAAAGCAACATTACATACTGCAGTAACTAGTATATCTCTTTCTCTCACACACAATTCACAGTTAGGGATTTAACGCAGCAGATTTTAAAAATATATTTGTCACCTGTGATCTATTAAGCCTTCTATCTACAGCAAGATAATGAGAACTTTTGAAAATTATGCCAGGTACCAGCAACATCCAGAACTAGAGACAGAAAGGATTATACCCTAAGGTGCATTCATATATACAGTACATGCTGTTTGGACTAGACAGCACAACAGGAAGAATTTACTGAGACATCATGGTACCATGCCAAGATTACATCATTTTCTAAGACATAATCAGTGAGGGGGTTAGCAGATGCAAAAGGAAAACCTTTTACTAATTAATTTTTTTTTCTAAATTAGAATTGGTCCCTGAAACATTACAATACACAGGACAAGAAAATGAAATTACATGCCATGGGTCTCAGTGACCAGAAAAGATCCAAAATAGACCTGAGGATGGGGGGATTTGCGCAAGGTAAAGTTGTGGAGTTTGAGGAAATTCCTAGACAAAGAAAAAGCTCTATACAAAGAATCCACAAAAACCCTTGTTAAATCTTGTGTACTTCAGGACGGGATAACCCTTTCTGTCTAGCACGGGATGCCCTATTAGCAGAGGCCTTTGTGAAGGCAAAGACTCCTGATAGGCCAGCAAGATAAAACTGATAACAGTCGTTGACTTTGTTTACTGATAACAGTCCTTTGTTTCGAGGAGCCAGGATTGCCCAGAGGGTAACCTTTTCCTCATTTACCTACACAAAGTTGACACCCCCATCTATGCTAATGAAGATTTTGGTGTACATGCTATACATATATGACTATAGCACTCGTCTCTCCACCTAAATCATACTACATGTCACCTGTGGGTGGGCACTTTGTAGCTTTGGGGATAAAAGCTGGGAAACAGGATCATTGGAACTCACCTTCACACACATTCACGCATCACACACATTAAATCAGACAGACACATGGTGAGAACAGGAGGAAGAAGAACTGGGAAGATGAACAAACCAGTCGACGGACTGTGTTCTCTTACTCAATTCCAGGCAGAGATGCCTATCTGGGCAAGCATTTGTGCCTTTCACCTTTGGAGTGGAAGTATCTCTGGGTTGTAGTATTTACTATTGGTGCTAGTAATATCCTTAATAGTGTTTTTGCAGTCAGTGCATTTATCAACGGCAATTCCCAACCTGTTGTATCTGTCACCTTAATAAACCCTATTTTTGCAACTTTGTGCATCTGTTTCGGTGCAAGTCCTAGGACTCTGATACGGACAAAGTCATCTGCTTATGACTTTGTGAATCTGTTTTGGTGCAAGTCCTTAGTAGGACTCTGGACAGACAAAGTTTGCATCTTACAGCTTTGTGCATCTGTTTCGGTGAAAGCTCTTAATAGAGCTCTGGGACAGACAAAGTTGGCTTCTCATGACTTTGTGAATCTGTTCCGGTGCAAGTTCTTGGTATAGAACTCTGGACAGACAAAGTTGTATCTAAACCTTGACTCAACGAGAGGGCTTTCCCCCAGCCACCTCGCAGAGGTTTTCCCTTTTCTTTCTCCCCCCTTTTTATTAACGTGACAAAAGTAAAGAAGAGGAGCAGCAGAGTGGACAAGCCACAGATACCACAAAACTGAAAGCAAGATATGCATATGAAGAAGCTGGGGAAAATGGCCTTTTGCCTGCCAAGCACAGGGATAGAGCAGGAATAAAGCCTTGGAAGCAAACTACTATTAATCATCCCATGCTCCAAGGATGGCTTGAGGCTCCACAACCATGTGCCACACAGGGACAACTTGATAAGTCCTAGCCAAAATGTCAGCAAAAGCCAGGGGGCTGGTGGGCTAGAGGCCAGAAATGCTGGAGGGGAAGGCATGCAATACAATCAGCCATTCCTTTGGAGCAGGCACAGAGCTCTGTGGGAAGGCTGCTCGGAGACCTGCCATGAGGATTCCAAGAGAAACCTTGCCCAGTCCCCTCTTGTGAGACCACACATCCACACACTGTCACTGACAGACAGAGGGATAGCAACATCCTCTTCTCAGAGACCCACCAAGGCCAGACACACAGCAATTTTTAATCCTATTTTTACTTTTCAATGGATGTTGCCTTGCTTACAGAACTGCCTTGTGGGTAGGTTGAGAGGGCAGAAAAACAAGTAGAACAACACATGAAATTATTGATGTTTTCCTAAAATTCCTGTCAATTGCTTCCTTTTGATAATTGCTGTAGAGCTGGCAAAGCTGTAACCCAGTGCAGGAATCTAGCTACCAGGTTAAAATAGGTATTTCAGTCAAACTGCTGGCAGCAGAAGAGCCCCCTTCCCTCTTGGTAGAAAATAACTACATTTGAGGTGGTTCTGGTTCTACTTATCATAGACGTAGGTTGCATCTGTTCTGTATGGCAAGCTCCGTTATCAATATTTAAGACACATCTCTGTAGGGTACCAAGTACTGACTTGGTCCTAAAGTAATTAAAAAATCAACTGTTTAATTTTATTATTCCATTATGAAAGATACTATCTTTTAATTATGCATCCAACCAGTCCCTAGGTCTGGCTCCTTCTCAGTTCCATTAGCAAAAAATAATACAAAAATAAAAATGTCATCTTCTGGGCATGGAGATCCTTCACTGGTCCTCCACTGTGAGACTTTGCCTGGTAGGGTCCACACCTTTGCTCAAACACAACTTTTCCACTTCACTTGTTCTTTTTGATTTAGAGTGACCGAATTGCTTTTAATCTCTCTGTGGGGTGTGATCCTGTGAAAAGTTTTATGACCACATCAGGATGAAAAAGCAGTTAGCCTTCCTTGCTTTACAGCAGGGGGAAGGGCTGCAAGAAATCTTTCTCTCTCCAGCACATGGTATATAAAACTCATGGGAAGATTTGAAGCCCTTGCTTCTTGGTGTTTTCTGCCTCTCTGCTGCTTTGAAAGGATGGATAGGTAAGCAGTGAGCTCTGAAATAGCAGATGGACTCTGGAACAGACTGAGACTCCTCTTGTCTGCTTGGTCTATTGTCCCTGGAGGAACTAGAGGATCTCAGGCTGGCCTGGTGTCTGCTGATGTCTCCCAAGAGATAAATGTTGTTGAGAAAATAGCACAGATCTTCAATAAATTTATTACTCAGTTCATCCCCTTCTACTATTCATCAGATATTGTAATAGCATTACTTACGTATCACCCTATTCCTAGAAATAGTACTTTCTTTCTTTGCCCTAACTGCAATGCTACTCCCATAACATTTTTCTTATAATTTAGTCAATCTCAACAAACACAGTTATGCCCTTTTGTTGTTAAAAGTGCCATCAAACCATGCAGGCACTTATATAACAAGAGGATATACAGAATTTCCAGTCTCACAGACTCACAATGCAGTTTCACCATCTGACTCTTAATACAGCCTCAACATCCAACAGGGATCTTAGCACAGCCCAGATTATTTTACTATGATAATGGTGGGCACAGAAAGCCTATACAGAAACACATTTGCTATAAACAGTTAAGTTACATAGAAAAGTTCTGTGGATTTCAGTAGATATTTTTCATATTTCTTACACTCTATTTTTTATTTTTTTTTGCCAGTTTCCATGAGCCTAGAAAACAGTAAATAAGTAAATTATGAAGTGGCATGCTGGTGCCACATTTCACTCCTGAGGCACGACCTCATTACTTGGAGAAAGCCTAAGTGCCTTCCGTCCAGATGGCAATTCACTCGTTTGACACGGGGGTGGACAAGTTTCACGCAGATGTCCAGGGCTTTTTAAGACAGAGTGGGTGGAAGAGTCAGACCAAGCATTCACTGCTTTTGGCAGGAAGGTACAATTGAAATGAATGCTCCACATCTGAGTTCTCTCACCTTTATAAAAATACTCTATTAGAAATTTAGAGGTTTTCAAAAGGAATAGAAATAGATCACAATGAAGAATTTGTAAAAGGTACATATAAGGGCTTACAGAAAATTCTGTTGGATCCTCACTAAGAGCCAAACAGGGAACTTCACTGGCATAATTCAGCTCCCTGTGAGAGGTTTCTTCTTTTAGGATATTATTATTAATATTTGCATAGAAATTAATGGAAGAACACACCCAGAGATAAGAATCCTAAATTTTAAATAAATTTACCTCCAAGATTTTTGTCACAGCATCAGTGGAAGAAATTGCAACCTTCAACACATTTTGACCTTACTACATTTCAAGAACTCATTTCTGGTCAGGATTTGAGTACAGGCCAGGCTCTCAACTCAACACATACCAAAAGAACAATTTAGATAATTTGATCATAAATATTTACCAGCTGAAATGGGTCTATATTAAATGGTGTAGTACTTTTCATGCACATCATCTTTTTTTAACCTCTGTCCCCAGTGGGTGTAGTGTCTGATAATGTTTAAAAGAAAAAAGTTCTAAGAAATGGCAGTATGCAAACTGTACAAACATCTCCAGTGTTTTAGTGTTGTCTGAGTTTGTATGTATTATTCCTCTTCCCAAAACCAAGCAGAAAGTGTAAAAGATAGTTAAATAATTTATAAAATTATAAAATAAGAAGAATAGTTTTAGTTTTATAAAAGGTATAATACTCATAGGAATGTAGCTTACACTAACAGCAGATTGCATTTATTATGCAATGATGATCATCAAACTGAGGAGAAGAAACTGCCTGTGTAAAGACAGTGTTGTGTTGAACAAACATGGTACAGCTCACAAATGCATTTTTTTAAGAGTACTGGAAAGAACATTGGTAGATTACATCTTATATTTAATTTCAACATATTATTCCAAAACAATCTCAGTTTGAAATCTATGTACAGTTTTAAAATATATAAAATTGGACTTAAAAGAGGAAGAAAAACATTTTTGAATGCATGTAAATATCAGTCCACAACCAAAACCTTATTTTCTAGTCCACCCAGATTATTTGAAATTTTTTTGGCTTACAGCTGAGTTATAATGTCCATGTTCTTTGGGTTTTCAGATATTTTTGGGTGGTATTTTTAAGAACACTGGTTTTTGCCTTCTGGATTTATTCCTTTGCTTAAAAAATCTATTCCTAAGTGATGCAACAGCTTTCTTTCCTGTTAAATAAAGCATTATATAAAAGCAAAAGTAAGAATAAAAGTTGCATTGAAAATAAGTCTCACTGATTACTACCTGAACATTAAAAAACAGAAAAGTTTGATTGTAAATTCTAATTTTAAATTATTTCTTTCAAGGTATATTACTTCAGATAGAGTTATTGTTTTTGTTTTTATCTTGATACATTAATAGCATAACCTAGCCTAACATACCCACCCACAAAACCTTCTGTAGTGGGAAACCTTTTATTATTTCTTTTATCGTTCTTCCTCCTACAGAGTTCACATTGTGCAAGAACTTATTGAGGCAATTCGAAGTTTGCTGGGAATACCAAGAAGTTTGTGTTTTATTAAGTAGAATAAAGTGCTTGTATGTTCAGCTGAAGAACAATATATTTGCATGCATGTAAAAGTTATCTGTAACTCTGCCATCTGTTTTTGTGTTTTTAAATTGTCAGTAAGGTTACTGACCTTTCACATAACAAGAAATTTCAATAGGTAGTAGCTTTGGAGCATTAACACTGGGTCTGTCCCTTCTCATTTTTTAAACCTCAGGTTGACTGACAGTCAGCTAGCTCAGGCACACATTTGTATAGGCTGTAACAGACATCTTCCAGATACTTGTTCCAAGCTATAGAAAACGTACTGTTCATTTTATCAGAAGAGAGGGAGATATATGATCCTTTTGCTGCTAAGATTTTGCTCCCTAAGCGGTCAAAATACAAAGTGTCACACACACACCCCTTGCCCAAACACAAATAATTAAACAAGGATGTATGTTCCTTTCTTCCAAATTTTCTACAAACTGACATGAAGAATTATATGCCCTTTGTTTGTAAACATCTGTCACTTTCCTTCCATTGTATTTTCCTTTTTAAAATTTATTTAGAATCTGCATAAAAAATATCTGTTTCACCCAAGGCTCTAGAGCTTTTCACATAAAGCATCCAAGTCAATGCATCTTTGTCAACACACAAACATTCCCCAGGGTACATGAGCTAATGACTCACACTGCCATATTTCCTCAAAAAATACCAATTCCTGTAGTGACTTTCCCTACTCTGTAGCTCACAAAAGGAGCTGGGTCTTGCATCGTGCTCGGCTCTGAAAGCTAAAAATTATAGAAAAAATAGTTCAAAGCATAAAATTTTATTTTGAAGTTCATGACAGAAAACTCCATGAAAGTTTTTATGCACCTTATTATTTTTCTACCACTGGGATTCCAGGCTTAGCTCCTCGGTTGACCATAGAAACACAGAAAAAAGAAACAAGTGTCATGAGTGTTCACTGAAAAATTGTCATTTTACACTACAGCTGACCATCAGGAGGCCATCAAAGAACCAAGTGGAATATTGGATCCATGCTTCAGATAAGGTACATATCTAATACATTAATTATATCTATCCCTTTTAGAAAGCAGGAGGCTCTTGCCTTAGGAAAAAAAATACAAAGAATTAGGGCAAGAAAAGGGAAAAACTTTTAAGCTGTCCTCAAGATTTTCAGCTTTTATTGGAGAAGAAAAACTAGTATAGACTTGGGCAAACATTCTCTAAGGAAACCAAACTATTATCTGTGATGCAAAAGTGCTCTCCAGTCCCTGAAGGTCTTGAAATATTTATCTTCACAAGAGGCCACCCCGTGTATCATTGAAAACATTAACTGTTTATTCAAGGCATGAAAGAAAGGAAAAGATTAATTATACCAGAGCACCACACTTGAGAAAGGTTAGAAAAAAATGACACAAAAGGGTTAGAAAAGCAAGGAGAAAAGATGTTATCAACATGAAGTGAGGTTGGAAGGCAAGCCACAAAATAAGCAATTTTTTCAGTTTAGTAAGTATTCTCTAGGAGTACCTGAGCTATGTGTGTGCAAATGCGTGTGTACTCTAACATACATGTGGAAGATGCTTGCATGCATCCTGATGATATCAAGGACACTCCAGAAAATGCAAGTCAGTGGAGAAAATTCTCCCCAAGCTAATGACCCACCCATATAGTAAAAATTACTGATTTTTTTACCACATTTTACACAAAGATAGAAACTGAAGGCACTCTAATGTTAACCTTACACAGAGCAATTAAGTGAGTCTTGTTACAAATTCTGGACAGAGAGTGGGAAGTAGTGGCCACCCTACAGAAGGGCCAAGGCTTCCCAAGCAGCCAGAGACCCCTGCTCTGTTTGCCCAAAATTGGAGTAACCCCTCTCAGAGCATTTTGGCCATTGCCTCAAAGGCAGAGATAAAAACTTTCAGCAACAGCTAGGATTTTATGCAGTATATTATGTGAATTCCAGTATTTTGAAAGTGGGAGATTCCCACTGAGGTTTTGAATGGGAAAAGGGCATACATTTTGAATTTCAGTCACTGCAGTGAATCAGACAAAGCACTTGAGCAAAGGGTTGCAAGCCTGTTTGTTCTTAGTTTAGAGTGACCAATTTCATTGTGAAATATTTCTTTATATGTGGTATTACAACTAGTAACCTTTTTTTCTGATGAAAACATGCATTTTCTAGCATTTGTACTTTTACAACACTTTATGCTTGCAAAAAATTATTGATGGGATTTTTTTGCTCATCTGATAACACTGATCAAAGCTCTTTCCCTCTGTGACCCTCAGAGACTTTTAGTTCATACAGTCAGCTCTGTTTTCTACCTTGTTTTTTCCTTTAATCATACCTGGAGTCACTCAAAATGGTGCAGTGTTTACAGTAATATGCTGAAGCTTTTCAAGTCCATCTGATGAAACGTTATTAATAATTCATAGTAATATAATAAATCATTTACGTTTCTGCAGAAGGATATATCACACTGTCTTGCCTGAATCTCTTCTCTTTCGAGGTCCTATTTGTCATACACAAATGCTGCTGGCAGAGCTCAATTGGAAAACATGTTTCTGCCAGTCAGACCTTAGTAGGTACGAGTGCTCCCTGATGTCAAGATCACTTTTGTAGGGTAAATTCTGCACAACTGCAAAACTTCTTGAGAAATACTTCCTGAAGTTAAAAACCCTAACAAAGACTGAAAGCTTAGTAAGAGAAATACATGGGATTAAAATGGTCTTCTAACTACAGATGAGCAGGATAGGCAGAGGACATAAACTGAGCACCAGTGAGAGAAATTTATGCCCTTTTGAAAATTGCAGTTAGGTATGAAGATTTCATGACTTTCTATCAAGAAGAAAGGACTGGCCCCATTGTTTTCAACATATTAGATGGAGCCGTGGTTTATTGCTGAAGAGCTTTTCAACTATTAGAATAAAAGAATCTAGACCACCTCTTCAAAAACTGTATATTCATTGTATAACACCCCTTTTTGTGAGAGACAAGGACTAGTCTACAGAAGTCTTAAGCAACTACAGGTCTTACTGCCTTCACATGGGATGGTGGCTCTCTGCTCCTGAAAGCAAGACCCTCAAAATTTTATTTTAGGTGTTCTATTGAGCACAGACAGTAGAAAATATGGTTCATGGTCAATCAGTGCTTTTTTCTTCCCACCCTCTTAACATTTTTAATCGGTCCCTGGTACTGCCATAATCATGCCTGCTCTGACTTTGACCCACACTTGAATCTTGTGAGCACAATATAGATTCCCATTAAGTCAACAGCAGCTACTTAACCGGCAGCAGCATTTGAGCCAATTACTGCACTGTGAAAGGGGCAGACAAGTCCCATGGCTGTTCAACTGAAATAGAAATACTGAAATTCTCTCACCAGTCCTCCTCTGCTGAATGGGATTCAGCAAAATACAACCTTAGTTCAAATAGCTGTTTTCTTTAAGCTGCTAGCCAGAGCTTGGTTGTTATTACTATTCTTGTAAGACCATACTTTCTTTAAAAGAATGCTTGTTAGCTCACCTCTTTTTGTAAGCTCATATTCTTCAATATCTTTGCTATTGTGGGAAAAATCTGTAGTTGTCTGTGTTCTGTCAGGACACAGTGGCTATTTTCCCCCAATAAACTCATAGTAAATTGGGTATTCCTACATTCCCTACAGAAGTGACAGCAAAGTGTATACTGAAAGTCCACGGGAATCTCCAGACTTGGTACTGAAGGTGTTTCTTGGGTTTTGTCTGAACTAACATCTGAAGAAATTTTTCTTCACTTCGTTCTCATATTAGGTAACCTTGTCTGACTCTTTGGTGCCATCTCTTTCCTCTGTGAGCCTCCTTTCATTTAGCAGCATGCTCACAGGAACTTTAACCAGCTCCATGAAAACAGTTGAGCTTTGGACAACAGCTCTGGCAGGTAAGAGGAATGAAGGACTGAAAATTTCACTAAATCTCCAGGAGCTGCAATAACACTGAACGCTCAGCACATTGTCATCTTGTCTGTCATTCCTAGGTCAGTAATAGAAATCAATTTCTATATGAAACCATCATAACCTGGAGAGCTAGACTATTGCTGCAGGTGTCAGATGTCCTTTTTTTTTGAAAGCCCTCTCATGCCTCAATTGTTAAGGATCAGGAGAGTTCTCAGTTCTGCACATAAGGTATGACTTCTTTTTTGTGCACAATATGAGAATCAAATAACTGTGGGACCTATTCAAAGAACAGAACTTGAAAGCTTCAGTACAAATTCCAGTGGTGTGCAAGATGGATAATACACTTCAGTCACTAACATCTGCATATCCAAAATACAGTAAAATCCAACACAGCAATCAAGCTCTTCTGCACAGACTCAGCAGGGCTGCTCTCCAATCTGATGGCTAAAAGGTCAGGTGTTAAACTGATTTCACAACATTATAGGAAAGCTCAGAAACTAGCAGAAGAATATAACCTTTATGCAGACTATGTAAAGGTTAGAATGGTATATCATTTGGAAAGAATTCGTAACAACAGCATTAGGGCAATAAAATACGGTAAACACTTTTGCTGGCTCTTACATTATTGATAGGTAAAATGATACTGAGTTCATTATTTCAGTTTATAGAATATACAAAACTATGTCTGCATTTTATCTAGCCCCTTAGCTTGAAAACATAAATGGAAAGTGTTGTAGTGTATATTTACCAGATATTTATTTCAATGAACTGAGAAATGAGAAAACTACCATTTTTTTGGCTGATGCACAATCTTGTTTCTCCCTGTCTCTAATGTAAAAATGAAAAAGCTGAAACACTTAAACACCTTAATATATATATAAACACCTTAAAAATATATTAAAATCCCAGAAGTACTTTCGCCATTCTGCACTGCTGTAGAGTTTAGCGTTGAATTACCTTTTAATTTTAAGCTAATTAACCCAACTATACATAAAGAATGATATCTTAGCAAGATAACATGGTCCATTTTAAAGAGCTATAGAAACATAACACTATCCTTGAAACAGATTTAGCTACATCCCTGTGCATACATCACAACAGCAGCTGGAAATCACTTGGTTCCATCCTGTGAATATGTAATACCAAACTAAAGGTAATTTAGACCCATCTCGAGAATGGCAAACAGACTCACAAAAAAAATCATTGCCCAATTTGTACTTTCCAAACCTCACTTTATGACAAGCAGCCTGTTTATGTGTTCACAGAGGTCACAGTATGTTTTACTCAAGGTTTACATCTTAAATATCACCTCTTCATCCACATGCCTACAGCCACATTTAAGCTATCCGTGTTTGTGTATTTTACCCTTCATCAACTCTACAGGTCTAAGGCATCCCTCACTGTTCATAGAGAGTTGTTTAAATACTGTTCGTACAGATGCTAAAGCCTTACCTGAGACTGCTCCATTTACTGCCTGTATTGTTTGCTTATACAGAAATGGGAGTTCACGGTCAAGTTTTCAATCCAAAGCACTGCAGAAAGGTTACTGAAAGGGTAACAGAGTACAGGCACCTTGTAGGACTCAGTTTAGCAGGAAATAATCCTACAGAGCCGTCTTTAACTAATTAAATACCAGAGTAGCTGGCTGAGGGTTCTAGGTACTTGAAAATATTAGTCGTAATTTTAAGGCTGTCACATTTTTAGTTCAGTTTTAATTAATATTGAGCTCTCTCTGCCCTCCTCCACCACAGCAAACCCTGAATTATATAAGAGGATAAGGAAAAGGAAAAGATGCATGAATAGGGCAGCCAGAGGAGAAGCCTGTTCATTATGTCACATTGGACATTGGCTTTCTTTTGGTAAGTATGACATAAGAAGAATGAAATATATTCAGCTTGATCAGAGGTACAGGTGCAGATAAAGGATACCATGTTAATGCTGAAACCTACACCTTTTTTAAAATATTTTTTTTTCCAGGAATGTATTTTTTTGAAGCAGAAACAATAACACAACTGATCAAAGATGGTTATACCAAATGTCCTTAATTTCTGTTAGCAACACCCTATCTTTGTTATGGTTCAAAAGGAACTAATGGATGGTTTTGATATCCTAGACATAAGTACGATTTTCCTTTAATTGTTTTGCTTTTGAACAAGTAAGAAGTACTTAAATACAGTTCTGCTGTATTTGCTTCCCAAATAGAGAGCAATAGAAAGTAAACTAATTCTAAGAAAAACTCCATCATCACTATATGTTCTTTTCCCACATTTTGGGAATATATATATTCATTATATAACCATGAAAACAGAGGGATAAGTAGTTGTTTTGCAGTATTGCCTCTTTCATGCTTGGGAGGATCGCAAATGGTTTAGAAGATAAAAATAGCTACTGAACTACTGTTAGAATTATATTTACTTAGATATATTCAGTGGGTATTATGCTCTCACATGTCCTTTATGTAAAAATGTGTTTCCTGGACAACAGCAGTCTCATTGATAAAATTTAGTTTTGGAATTTTTACGTATTCCTCATCATGGTTGTGATTAAGCACACCCCCTGTTCACCTCCCCCATCGGTCAGGCACATGCAGGATGACCCACTTTCCTCCTCAAGGGCCAGCCAAACCACAGAGCAAATACTGAAAACACTCTTCATGACAAGCTTCTGTTAGCCGTTCTAACCACTGCAAACACAGTCTTCAATTGCAAGATCTTGAATAATTTCTTCATGTCAAGATGCAGTAACATCATGACGTTTTCACTGTTGCTGCTATTTTATTTCACATACTCTTCTTTCCACTACAGTTAATACTACAAAAATCATTAGGAAATATATATACTTGAATCTACTAGAATTTAATTATATATTCAACAAATAGTATTTGTCCAGCTCGTTTTTCCATTGAAAACCTTTAGAAAGTATGAATAAATATATTTCCAGCTTAACCCAATATAATGCATTGAATAACTCAATCAGTGAAAGTTGTTCAAATAATGATTACTACTCTTTCTTATTCATCAAAGTGGGGGTTAACAGATACTGTAATAGGCAACAATAGTTGTTACTAAGTTTAAGGTACTGTAGACTCAAATGGATTGCACTAAATGTTTCTTTTTATTATATATTGCTACTGATATTTGCTCACATGAAAATCAACTAGCAGAATTCCACTGGTGTGAATGAAAACAGTAGTGGTCCCACTCATTTAGGACTATATCAGGATGTACTAGCAAAACCCAGTACACAATATTGATGGATTTAGCAATTTTGATACCATTATGCTTGTTTATGAGAAAAACAGTGAAAAGTAGCTAGTGTACAAAGGCACTGATTTATTTGCTAACTTCAAGGAGCAGTGAAATGTAATAGTGACCTCAGTTGCATTGATACTTTCCAGTAGCAAAATTTATAAAAACAAGAATTCAAAACCTAGCATGGTTTTGTTTTGTTATGTGTCATCACTTCAAGATGAAAAGGCTTGTGGCTCCTGCAGCTTTCAAGCTTTATTTACCTACAAAGTTAAGAACAAAATTTGCTAATTGCATGTAAAAAAGGCAGTGAATTAAGCTTTGTTGTTTAGTTTTTGATCTAAAGCATTCTGTATTGTCAAAAGGAAGAGGACTTAATTTATAATAACTTCAGAAAAGTAAGAATGGATATCATCTCAATAATCTCTGATACAATCATTCTCTGACATGCATATAAGCAACAGTGCCATCATAATGCAGATTTCCTTGCTTCCCATCTCAGAGATGGCAGCAGAACTTCAAAAGGTTTGGCTAGGTTTGTGCCTTTATTCTGAACATAAATCTCTCTACTAATATTATCTAATCAAAGCCAAAAGATGAGTACATCCAGACTTCTTTCTAGTAGTATTTCTAGTACTTCTCTTTTCAGATTGGAATTATTGAAAGACTACACTTTATTTAGTAAATTAAGTTACAGTTATGTCAATAATTGATTTTTTCAGTTTGCTAGCTTAGCAAATCAAGTTGCAGCCTCTGGTCAACTGGAAATAGAAATTTTTTCCTTCCCGGTACTTCTGCCCCTCTCCATCCCCCCAGGTATTTTGAGCTAAATTAAACAATTTACATTGTTTTGCTTTGTATGAGGCCAAAGTGATTTTTTTCTCAAATTCTAGTAATGAAAAAATAATTCCTTTTTAGCATGAAATTTTTCATTTTCCTGGATTTTTTTAAAAATTTTTGTGCTTGTTCTCCCTCTTTCCTTTTTGACAGTGTGTGTGTGTGTGTTTGACAGAAATGGCCACTAAACTCAGCGTAATTTGCAGCTACCTTCATATGATCTAAAAGCAATAAATAATTTACCAGAAAAACAAGCTTTATGAAGCTCTTTCAACAGCCTTTAATTACAACTCAGCAAAACAGAGGAGAGGTGAGAAAATTGAAACATGATTATTTTATAAACAAAACAACAACAAATGAACTCAAGTTCTAATTAAAAGATTTCATTCATATGCCAATTTGGTTTGGGTCCTCTTGTCTTTCAAAGGGATGAAACCCCAAACTCAGGAAATGTTTCTTTCCAGAAAAAGGATCTTTGTGCTAGCACACACAATTTGATTACTAATGGTAGGTTATGCATATTATTTACTGATCCCTTGGCAGCCTAAGGACTGCCTGTGGACTCTTTGCAGTTTACCATAAATTTAAATCAATTCTTGGAGTTCATAGAAACATAGAATGGTTTGGGTTGGAAAGGACCTTAAAGATCATCAAGTTCCAACTTCCTACCATGGGCAGGGACATCTCCCACCAGACCAGGTTGCTCAAAGCCCCATCCAACCTGGCCTTGAACACTTCCAGGGAGGGGGCAGCCACAATTTCTCTGGGCAACCCGTGCCAGTGTCTCACCACCTTCACAGGAAAGAATTTCTTCCTAATACCAAATCTAAATCTACCCTCTTTCCATTTGGAAATGTCCCCTCTCATCCTATTGCTACATGACCTCTTAAAAAGTCCTTCTTCAGCTTTCCTATAGGCCCACTTCATATATTGGAAGGCTGATGTAACTCCATCATAGAAGCCCCCCAAATTTGTCAGGCACAATTTACCCTTGGTGGAGCCCTGTTGCCTGTCACCAGTCACCTCCTTATTTTCCACGTGCCTTAGCATAGTTTCCAGGAGGATCTGCTCCACGATCTTACCAAGGGAGATTAACAGGCCTGTAGTTCCCTGGGTCTTCTTTTTTTTTCCCTTTTTAAAACAGGGGTTATGTTGCCCCTTTTCCAGTCAGTGGGAACTTCACCAGACTGCCACGACTTCTCAAATAAGATGGATAGTAGCGTAAGAACGTCATCTGCCAGTTCCCTCAGGACCTGTGGATGTATCTCATCAGATCCCATGGACTTGCACACATTCAGGTTCCTTAGATAGTCTCAAACCTGATTTGCCCCTGCCATGGGTGGTTCTTCATTTTCCCAGTCCCTGCCTTTGCCTTCGTTGACTTGGGTGATGTGGGTTGAGCACTTGCTGGAGAAGACCAAGGCAAAAAATTCATTGAGAACCTCAGCCTTCTCCATATCCTGGGTGACCAAATCTCCTGTTTACTTCCAGAGGGGGCCCACATTTTCCCTAGTCTTCCTTTTATCACTGATATACCCACAAAAGCTCTTCTTGTTGCCTTTGATGTCCCTGGCCAGGTTTAATTCTATCAAGGCTTTAGCTTTCCTGACCTGATTCCTGGCTGCTCAGACACTTTTTCTATATTCCTTCCAGAGTACCTGTGCTTGCTTCCACCCTCTGTAGGCTTCTTTTTTGTGTTTGAGTTTGTCCAGCAGCTCCTTGTTCATCCATGCAAGCCTCCTGTCATTTTTGCCTGACTTCCTCTTCACTGGGATGCAGCACTCCTGAGCCTGGAGGAGGTGATCCAGGAACATTAACCAGCTTTTTTGGTCTCCTTTTCCCTCCCAGGCTTTATCCCATGGTACTCTATCAGCAGGTCCCTCAAGAGGCCAAATCTGTTCTCCTGAAGTCCAGGGTAGTGAGCTTGCTCTGTGCCCTCCTCGCTGCCCTAAGGATCTTGAACTCCACCATTTCATGGTCAGGACAGCCAAGGCTTCCTTTGAGCTTCATGTTCCCCACCAACCCCTCCTTGTTGGTGAGAACAAGGTCCAGCATAGCAACTCTTCTCATTGGCTCCTCTATTACTTGGAGAAGTAATTTATCATCAATGCATTCCAGGAACCTCCTGCATTGTTTATGCCCTGCTGTGTTGTCCCTGCAATAGATATAGGGGTGGTTGAAATCCCCCCATGACCCTAAGACCAGGGTTTGTGAATGTGAGGCTGCTCCCACCTGCCTGAAGGGGCCCCATATGCTTGATCTTCCTGGTTGGGTAGCCTGTAGCAGACCTCTACTATAATGTCTCCTGCCCCTGTCCTCCCTTTCATCCTTATCCATAAGCTCTTGGTCGTCTCCTCATCCATCCCCAGGCAGAGCTCCATGCCTTCCATCTCTGGTTCCCCTCCATTGGCACAAAAAAGTTGGCCATTAACCTCTGCACTGGGAGATTCCATGCTCATTTTTCAGGCTTCTCCTTCTTCCCTCCCTTTCTCCAGGGGCAGTGTTAAGGGCTGCCAGAGGGTTGTTTTCTCCCCAGCAGTTGCCACCTCACATCATTGAAGGTATAGATCCTGAACAGAGACATTTTTTTAGGCAGTGGGACTAGACCATATGTTACTAATTCAGACATATACAGGATATGAGATTTGGGGTGCCATGATACCCTTACTGACCCGCCGCAGAGATACTGGATAAAGTATTTGTTGGAATTATTTTTAGTGTCTCCTGCTTGAAAAATGCCACTAACCTTTCAGCAGGGCACTGGAGTGTAAGAGAAGGTTTGGGAAGCATGGCACGCTATGGTCAAGGGAAATGTACTATTAAGCAATTATATTAATTATAAATTGCCTCTAAGAGGCATACACTTTCATAGCAGATGATGTTTTTCCCAAAAAAGATAGTATAACCAGAAGAAAACACTTCTCCTTCCAAAACTGCTAAAGGATAGGCTTATCAAATTCATGTGTTACCTCTTCATGAGAATATTTCTATCCAGTAACTTAATTTGAACTGAATAAACTACTTATATCTTGGCAGCTGTCAATTAATATCATAAGTGCTCGCATTAAAGAACATATATGTATGGTACCATAGTTTTAAGACAGGGTTTATTGCAATAGAACAAGACACAAATTAATTGTTGATATTACACAGCATTATTGACACAATGTTATGATGCTTTTGTTTGACTCAATAGCAGATGGCTCCATATATCCACTTGAAGTATATATGCTGTCTATTTAAATTCCCAGCATGCTCACCTATTTTTCAGTTGTGACAAAGACCTGGGGTGTCTTCTCCAAAAGTGCCAAACAAATTTGGAAATTACAGAGTTCAAAAGACAAATGGTTAAATGAGCTCTCAGACTGACCTCTGGGCTTATTCAAACCCAGTTTACGTAAGATTGCTGGCGTCCCTGGGCCCAGCTGGCTGCTTGGTGTAGGTGTTTGGTTCTGCAAATTAAGGCCCTGGATATAATTCAGCACTTTGCAATTCACCAATGATAGATTAGCTTGGTTTTCTAGCTGAAAAGCTGATAGAGTAACATTCATAAAAATAAACAAGCATTTGTTTCTTAGAGAACGTGTCCTGGAATATATTTCTGAGTGTCATCAGAAAGGCAAGGTTGACAATGAGATTATTCGTTGGCTGGTAATAATTGTAAACACTAGAAGAGACAAAAGTTTTTTAAAAAAGTTGATGATCTGAGACTGTGTTCTGTATTCTACTCTCTGCTTTAGCAAGTTGTTTTATTTTTAACAATTCATTTAGTTGTGGGTGATAATAACAGAAAGTGTGTATAAAATCTTCATCACTTGTAAAAAGAGTCTGTCTTAATACTTTGAGACTTTTCAAGCAGCAGACAGAAAAAGATGTATTTCATGGCAAGTATGGCCTGGCAACAAACTTGACCTTTCCCAATTCTTGGCTTTAGAATAAAAGTAGAACTGGGCATTGGAGTATGTACTTATACTTGTGCACACACACCCAGCAGACCTGGAACGAGATATTCTCTGTCCTTGGCACAACAGTAGCAGAATTGTGGAAAGGTTTTTAGAGGAGTTGAAAATTTGGTTCCTTGTTCTAAATGGATACTGGGAAGCCCATTGGGCCCTGTGACACTGCTGCATGCTGTGGGTGAGCCTGTAGACGTGAAGGATGCTGAATCTTAGGCCTTGGCTCTGTGCCCAAGCCACTGGGCAATGAAGCTGAGCAGGCAAAGGACCAGCTTATTTTATGACAAATAAAGTAAACAGAGGTCAACAGTAAACTGACTCTGGTATGGCTTAACGTATAGCTTAGTAATATCTATGCTATTCATGTCAATCACAAGGACACACAAAAGGGTGCAGTCTCCATGTTCATTTTCCCAAACCAACAGCTACTCTAGAATTCAACATCAGGGTCTTTTCTTTCTGCATGGGAGATTTCTTTTAGTGCCACAAAAATTTAGACTGCTGCATTGCCATCCACTGAGACATGATTCTCAAAAAATCAGCAAGCACTCTATCACGATTCAACGTATAAGAAACTATTGTTTGTATCTGCAAGTTGCCTTTGAAAAATGGTCAGTTCTCCTGTCTTTCACAGCTCAGCAAATAGCTGACTTGCACGTAGTTCTTGCTAGCCATATAAAAATAGACCCTGCCACCACAAACCAATGTTGCATGCATTATGTGGAGCTCTTACGTTTACATTGATAAGGTCAAAATGCCTACATAACTACACATGGGTCATATTCCTGATCATATTATTCCTGAAGGATTGTTTTGTTTCTGTAAATTTGTCTGCTACAGACAAGATAGCACTCACGTTTTAGTTTTGTTACTGTATACAGTACATCAGAATCACGTTTCCACAAGCACTGCTGTCATGAAACATAGGAACAGCTACCACAAGAATACTGTCTAATTTCGTACAACATTTTAACCACAAGCTGGTGGATCAAACTACCTAATTGAGGGATGCCAGTACAACCAATAACTGAAAGTACCTGCCATACCAGAGGAGCTCATCTCCAGTTAAAATACCACTGAATTTGGAACTCAGTACTCAAATAAAGGAAAAATATGTTCATTCTAAACGCAATTTAATGTTATGACATTGTTTTAGAAAGACACAAGATATAAATTCAGCCTTCATCAGCTGGGAAGATGGCTGAGGGAATACCAGAGTAATGTTCAAAATACCACACAAAGTTCAGAGAGAATTACCACCAAGAATTCCTCTTTAAACAAAGAAGTTCCTGCTGGTTTTCTGGTGATGCTGATAAGAACTAATACAAGAGAACTGATTGCTAAATACTCAAAAGCACTCAAAGTTTCAAGAATATTGCATAAATTATTAAAATAAAAATCACAAAGATACGGCTGAAACAAAGAAAAACTGAACTGCTGATTCAGCTGACACGTGAGAATACCCAATGTAGTGGCTGACCTCTAGTGAAAATATTGCAAATAATACACGAATTAGTATGAATATTTATCAAATGTTTTAATTAAGATTATCAAGCTGTTAGATTATGTTCCAAAAAAAAATAAAAATAAAAATAAAAAGAGACAACAACCATGAAGCAAAAATACTGTAACAGAACAAAAACTCAGCTGGAACCCCCATCAGCAGCCAAGGAAAAAAATACATTGTGCAGGTATCCCACAGCCTTAATTCAATAATGCTCAGAAAGCCTGCATATCCCAAAGGGTGCATGTTGCTTGAAAATGGAATTCATTAATGCTCAAGCTCAAAAATCAATACAGGAAATCCACTGAACCAAAAAGCATATGCCATGAGTCAAATTATCATCATTATAGATTAACTGTTTTTACATTTTCACTTTCTTTTGTCAAATCCAAATAAGCAAACAGCTTTTGTTCTTGGGGAGCTCAACATTAAATTAGATTTAATAAGATGTAAAGCAGAGCAAAAATCACCTTGCACCCTGACACTGCAATGTGCTGAATTCTTTCTGCTAGACAGCTGGAACAGAGAAGACAACTTCTTGTATACCATGACCCTCCTTGCTCTGGTTGACAATTTGGCACCATGTCCAGTGGAAGGACATTACTAAACCACATTTGCTTGCAGTATTAATGTGATCCCACACAGTTATTAAACAAAGCCAAAAGGAAAACTGAATTTGGGCTACAATTTCTGCTGCATGCAAAAATCTCATAAAATAAATAATTGAACAGAAGCCATTTATGATGAATGAATTATTTTCTTGCATGTTCCCATGTATTTTGCCAGTGGAAAACCTCCAGGACTGGCGCTGTGTGTTTAGTGCCAATCCTTTCACTTAAGAACCTATATTTACCCTCCAATTTAGATGAAAATCAAATCTAAATATAGTATTTGCTTATAAGATTATGACAGCTCCCTCTTGTCAAGCATGCTACAAACACGAATGCTACAGAGGACGCATTAGACTGACAGAGAGACCTTAATTCAGAGATTTCATATGTAAAGTTTTCACTGTAGACAGATATGAATTGTAATTCATAACTTGAAAAACATTTAACATTATAAATTATATCAATACCAATAGAAAATCTTATATTGAGATAAATAACATATTAACAAATCAGCCTATAGTATTAGGCAATACAGCATTATTTCATTCTGCTAACACTGGCCAAAAAAAAACCACTCACTTAATGGTGAACACAGGGTACATAGCACGAACCCATTGGTTTTAATGGAAGTTGTAAATTCTCAGCACTTCCAACACAGCCTTGGCTCTGTTATTATCTTGATAGTGAGAGGAATGCTTAAGTGTTCTATTCTATTACTGTAAACAGAAGGATTTCCTGAGGAGTCCAGGTTGTTGGGCAGTCTTTTTGCAAATTTGTCCTGCCTAAATTAGAGATGCAGAGACCACAATTAATCAGCTACCTACTGCATTTGCCTTATATTTTCTTTCAGAGGCAAAAAAGTCAATGCCATTATTACAGAGAGTCTCTGCATGGAAGAGATCCCTAGAATGAGAAACTGCATCAGAAATGAAAATGTAGAAAGCTCTCACTTGTAGTTTCATTTAATTTCCTCCCCAACTGCTATGGATAACCTACTATTGTGTTTTGTTTGTTTTCTTTATATCTCAGAATAAATACAATTCCAGATTCATAAACAGAATTCACAGATCATTTAAGGCTGAATCTGTAATAAGCTTGACTGTAATAAGTCTCAACATTTTTAATTTGCTTCCTTCTTCCTCTGGGTTCTGTAAAGCTTTTCATTTTGCAACTATTGTCCTTTAGATTGTACTGCAGCCAAAGCATTTTATTTGCCATTTGATTATCTTGCTGCTTTTGCCATGACCACAAATACCGAAATCCTGGCTCAAAAACCCCAAGGCTTTCAAGAGACTGGGGAGCTAATATCTGACAACAAGTTCACTGTCTTCCATACTAGCTAATATTTTCTAGTTCTAAACCCTAAGGAGTTACAGCTATAGACTACCAATTTATAACATGCATCCTATGTGAATTTTTAACCACAGGAGGGTAAGAGTCAGCTATCTCTTTTCTCTTTAAAATAAAATATCTAAAATTACATCTCAAAATCCAGACAGGCCTGTGTAGCACGAGAGCAAAGAGAACACTAATGACTCCAAAGCACTTTTTTTTGTTGTTGCCAGTAACACTTGGCATAAATGTACCTGTTTTAAGCAAATCATTTGATAATAACCTATTAAAATTTCTTGCAACACCTCTCAATTGACTGAAGAGGGGTCTTTTTGTCTGTTGTTTCTTTACACACTGTACTACCTCAAAAAATACCTATATAGGCTTTTAGAGTGTTCGAAGACTGGTACTATTAAACCTACAAATTATCAGAAAACTTTTTGCCAATATCAAGTTTATTAATAAAACCACCTCTGATTCATTGTTAGTTTCCTGGGCTTTAATATAATAATAATAATAATAATAATAATAATTTAATATAATTTTGTTGTTTTTTAAGAGTACTGTCTAAAATGATTAATACTAGTTTAGAATAAGATATTTGCTCAGCGTTCTTAGCTTCTTACCTCCGGGTATAACTGGTNATTTTTAACCCCCATCTTGCTCCAACCAAGAAAGACGGCATCATTGTGTCTAATTTGCAAATAAAAACCCAGAGGAAGTAGCTTGTGTCAGATCACCCAAAGGCCAGCTAGAGAGACAAGAGGAGCACCCAGGCTCCTGAGCTTTGGGACAGGATTTCAGCCCGTAGGCCATACCTACAGAGTTACTGTCACACATCTTTGCAGCAAAATTCACATTTGACAGAGAAGTTCCATCACAGTCCATGGGACAACTGATATTTTAAATGTAAATGGGTACCCGTAACACCTCATAGAGTTAGCACCTCTTCTACAGAGAAGCAAAGATGGAACAGTGTGTTAATAAAACAGCATTTTTTAGTATTGCAAGTCCAGAACAAAACAGCATTTTGCCAAGAGCTAACACCACTGCCATTTAGTAAAATGCTAACCATGCATTAGGACATTTGCTTCATAAACATTGATTTTATTTCCTTTCATTCCTACCTTAATTTTGACGATTGCCTCATAATAGCTAGATAAGGAAAGAAACATCTCTGTTTATCAGGCAAACCTTTATGTAGCCTTTTGCTCCATTGTTATGGAATTAAAGTCAGGGAGAGAATGCTATGGGGCAAACTGGTAAAATGTGTTTATTTCCCTTGGGAAAATATGTCAGCAGAAAAGCAAACAACTATATGCACACATATTAGAAAGCATTAATATGGCTTGCAGTTCTTAGAGGTGTTTTAAAACTGCCTTCAGTGTTCAGGGACTACTTAGATCTGAACATAGTTCTATCTGGATATAAACAGATAAATATATATATATAATATATTAT
>VZRW01014093.1:205975-237669 GCA_013398125.1 Aegotheles bennettii
TTATATAAAATATATTTTCCTCTTTCCTAATGATGAAACTATATGTATTAAGGAAATCTACTTTTACAAACAGATTACAAGGCTGCCCACTGAATTTCTATACAATTTAAAAGGAAATTGCTGTATGAAGAAAAGATGATGCCATCATTTCCCAAATTTGAAAATCCTACATAGGTCACAACAAAGGATTATTCTCTGGCAAAGCTGTCATCCATCGGCCCTGACACTGCAGGAGGAGGAACAAGGTGACTGAGACCATTGTTTAATCAGGTCCTAAATCTGTTCGCCTGACAAATGCAGAAGACATACTGGCAATAACTCATCTGTTACTGGCCACTCTTCATCTTTCAGTAGGTGAAAGGATCAACCAAAAAAAAAAGCCCTCAAAGGCAGTGTACAACACTGGCAGTGGGGAAGGCAGTCCTGCTCTTGCCTCATGCAGGAGAGAAACCCTTTCTTCCTCAGCACAGCAGCCTCCTGCTCCAAAGAGGGGTGTAAAGGAGCCCATGGGTATGGAGGGCACCGCAAGCACATCCCCTCTCTCCCGAATAGCATCCACTATCACCAGTCCCTGTGGGGGAATGGATAATGGGCACAAGAACATTAAAAGGGCTTGAGACTTTAACAAAACTATACTGTGAGGGCAATATGGTGGAGGGGAGGGTGTTTTTATAACCTTAGACCACTGCTGACAACCACCCAAGATGTGCCACTTCACACCAACAGCATCTATGAAGTCAAAGCAGTACTTGTTTTAATGCTAATTGAACAGCAAATGTAACATTAAACAGCAGAGTGATGGACTCAATATAAGTAACTGGAAGGGAGAAAGAAAATCTGATGCTTGGCAGAAAGGATCCACTGAGAAAGTCTGAGAGTTACGCAGGACAACACAGGCAGCATTTTCTACCAAAGCAGGTGCCACCTTCACCAGGTTTTGAGCTACTCTAGACTTTAACTAAAGATGAAGAGAACTACATCAAGCCCTGTAACACAGCAAGGAAAATCATCATGCAGGAGCCAAGCAGTGAGTTAATAAAAGTCAAGTGGCTGTAAATCTATGGAGAATTAATTTCACTGGAAGAAATCTTTCCATTCCTGATGGTCTCACAGTCAGTCACAATCCCCACTCTGAGTTTGTTCCCAGGCATTCCATGTTCTGGGCTTGCAATGCTGCAGTCAAACACACATGCACATATATATATATACATATGTGTGTATATATATATATATATGTATAAGCAGCATCCCCAATATAGTTAACTGCACCAAAATTCCCAGAACTAACTGCACAGTTAGCTTTTTAATCAAAGACAGCCTTTGATTTGGACTATCAAACAGATATTGGCAGCTGATGTTTAGAAGAATTTCCTGTGGTAATTTCCAGGCAAGCAAAAAAGAAGTTAATTAGATATTATCATCACATATAACACAAGATGTCAGAACCTTGTTCAGACAGAAAAAAAACAGAATACAAAAACACACAAGATTTTTTTAATTAGGCCCACTCATAATGACTGCCTAAGGATCTTTGGTGCAGCAGCTGTGTAGTTCAACATGACACATTCACTATTACTAACCCTGTATCTCTTGCAACTTATAAAAAAAAACCCAAAAACCCACAAACTTCTAAACCACTTTGTCACTTTCTGAATTAGCAACACTCTAAAATCTGTTTGTAAGTGCACATCCATGAGTTATTTTAAAAGCAGCATTTATGAGAAAATGAAAATAATCCCAGTTGCTGTCAGTATCGGTTTCTTCCAAACTGTTGACTAAGACATTTTTTGTGCAGAAGACATATGCAGCCACTGTTGTTCAAAGATGTAAGGCCTGCTCTGCTTTTCTTACAGGCAGGCAGGCAGAACCTTCCCATTGATTTTAATGGGACTTGAATTTGGTCCACAGAGAGACATAAAGTGAGGCTTTTTTAGCACTATTAATGATAGCATCTGCTGCTGTATTTCCTATGAAAAGAAAGGCTATGCAATACCTTTGAGATATCTGAAACAAGCTGTTAATGTGTAAGCTTTCAATCTCTACTAGAATATTGTTTGCAATCTCAAAGTCAAACCCAGTAGCATATGCAAGCTGGAATTTAATGCCATAGTACATATTAAAGACATTTAACACTACATGTCAAAATAAGCACATATTTGTTAAAACTCCTATTACAAATACATCCACTCAAACTCAGATGCTGCTATATAAAAGAAAAGTGTTTCTGGAATGTAGTTAATGTCAGGAAGGGTAAACTAAAATGTAAGAATGCTGTTTCTTTTCCCAGACTCAAGGTATGTTTATCAGATCACTGGATTGGGAATAGAAGTGATGTAGTATTAAATCAAAACAAAAACCCACCATTGATATAGCACTGATAGTCCAATCACAACCCACAAAGGCAAAGATAGAGCTCAGACTAAGCACCTACCATTTATTTGTTAGAGCTTTACCCCACTAATTATTAATGGAATTTGTTCTAACCCACAGGCATGACATGCCTCTCTGAACATCACTTTTACCCGAATATCTGCTTATAAAGCCTATCAAAATACAAGTTTCTCTCATGTCTGGCTTTTCACAAATTGCATTTGTTTTAGGATTAAAGCAGGGAATTATTCCGTCTTTGGATAAAAGGGTTTATTTGACACTTGCCTTTGCTCACCATAACCCTCCACAACATTTAGGCAGTAATGACTTGCATTTATACAGTCTGCTCAAATCCTATTAAGCTGCAGTCGAGTCAATTTTAACTCAAGGTGTGGAACACACAATAATAACCCTTAACTGTACATTACATCAGTACACACTATCTAAACTGCAAAATGCACAACATATCATCATCTATGACAGATATGAGCACGCATAACAAAAATCTGATGGATGTGAATTCTGCCCCATTGCTCTACACTTTGGTGGTCTTGGCTTCTCTGAGATTGTGGAGCCACGACTCAACAGTAACAGAATAAAGGGCAATCATGGAAGCACAGAGATACTTCTTGTCCAGAAAGGCACAACCTCACAAGATATCAGCCTTCCTGTTCTAGAGAATGTAAAATAAAATGCTTCTCTAGCTTGCAGAATTAGGATAAAGACACAGTGGGGGGGTTCCCCATTAAATAGTAACACTTACCATTTCCAAAGGACTCTTATAACACAACTAGGGCTGCAAAACACATAGACAGAAACAAAGGCCAACAGTCATATTTTGAACGTGTTAAATAATTTGTGTCCAGTTGGCTTTCAGTAGGAACCAGATGCTATTGCACTGATGTCAAACCTATCTCATAGTTAAAATGTAGCAGCTTTGGGCTTCACCACCAGGAGCTGCTGCTACCTTCAAAGAGCAGTAGTTCCAAAATAAGAATCTTTATATTGTTTGGAAGGAAGGTCTCCAATGAATGCAGCAGAGATAAACTTTTGCAAGCCCTGATTTCAATAGACGGTGAAAATCATTATCAGAAATGAACTTTGGATAGTTATACACTAAACTATGCGCAGAAATGTGGAACTATGATGAGAAACTGAAAACATAATTAAATAAAAATTAGCGCAGCAATGGAGTAATCTACTCATTCATTTCCATAGCTGCTACCCAAATAAGTATTTATAGTAAGACATTCCTGTGTATTCCCACACAATCTTCTCTACAAATAGCTCTTAAATTTCAAAAGATAGAGCTAGTTAAATAAACCTGCCCTGTGTTCGTATAGGATATCTTTATTTATAATTCTTTCTCACTAGATGATTAAATACATACGTGCAGAATTCTTCACTCTCAGGACATTTTCTGTGCAGCTATAGAAGAGCTACTGGCTAAAAAGCCTGTGGACTCAATAATTCTCTGCCTCCTACTTTTCATGGCCACCAAGACCATATACAATGCTCAGCAAAGTTAATGGAAAAATTCCCACTGTTTTCAATGGGCTTTGTTTTGGATTGCAATCCCTCTTTTAGCAAATATAAATCTCATTCAAATCAGACTGGCAGTACAGGAGAATGAAACTTCCCAGCCTTTAAAATCAGCTCTTATACACGATATAGCTTTGGAAATATGTTTCCTCTGCTAACATTTACTGTCTGTGAGTCATTCTGCCAAACTGACACAGACAGCAATGCTTATTGAGGCACACAGGGAAACAGAGCCAGTTACTCCATAAGAATATATCTTCTCAAGCAGCTGGCAAGCACCCCCTTACCTCTGAACAAGTGAACACCAAGGTAGATGAAAAAGAGACGCCTCTAAGAAGAACAAGTAAATGGTTAATACACCAAATAATAGAAAAAAGATAAAAGTCGTAAGATGGAGAGACAGTAAAGACAAAAGAATCAGCAAGAGATTGCCAAGATGAGTGCAAAAGACTGTATGGGAATGCTCCAGAACAAACATCATGTTCAAAATCACATACATCATCAGCATATTTTCCCAATAATTAGTATCAGCTCCAATTCTGGAACATCAGTTTTTCCTAAAAGACATCTTAACACACTGCAAGGTGCTAATTTTCTTTTAACAATAGCTATACCCTAAAATTAGCTTCAGGAGAAATTCTAAGTATCTCATGATTCAACATAATTTCTTCTACTTACCTACGCCTCTCTTGCCACTCTCACCTCATTTTAGAAATAAAAGGCAAATCTCTAAAACTGGGCATCCAAGTCTGTACACAGGTTGTCATTTCAGCAGTTGAGAGCGTATGAACACCCTACATAAAATCAAAAGATCTTCCTGACATCTAACAACTTATCTGATCTTCAGAGAACTGTCATTTAAGTCATCTTTGTCCTTAGAGCACAATTTAGTGAAGTCTTGGGCAACCATCCTCATTACTGAATAAGCTGTGCAAGTCAGTTGACCAACTGTAAATAATAAAATATTCTCAGTGAAGAAGACAGCTCAATATTTATCAGTTGCCAGAAGCACTGCTTTCATTTGCAAGGGTACTCCATGCTAACTTGACAGCTGGCATTGCCAGTTTGGAGAAGAGCTTGGTAGAAAGTGTTTGGTAAATCCTAAATTTCAGGTATAAATGGTCAGAGATAATCTGAGTGCCATGACCAGTGTTCACAAGCTTTCCTATCTCAAAGAAAAGGAGGTAACCCGGTGTTCTTCAGATCAGCCCGAAGCAATTTAATTGCAGGGGAGATTTAAAAACAGTATCAGGTGAGGAGATTGACTGGAGCATTGGCATCAAAGAAAAGGGAGGAAAAATAACACCGCTGAGAGTGTGACTGCCTCGGCCAGGCTCCCCAGGCAGACGGGATTGGGTGGGGTAACCACTGCTTTAAATAGATTTCCAGAGACCATCAAGTTTCCTTGCAATACAAACGGAGTACCAAAGGGCCCTCTTGGGGACAACTCTTCTCTCATTCTTTAATTATGGAAAAAATAAACATACATTAATGTTTATTCCCTCTTTCTTCTACAAATTCAAATAATATCATTCCATAAGAGACTGTTGCCAGTGAAAATTCTAATCAAGCAACATCAGATTCACATTCCCATTTGGTCACCACGTTTTTACTCTTCCAACAATGTAACTGGGGCAAGAAAGCTCTCTGCCCTAGCCCCAGTAGTCTGACTAAATCATCACATTCTTGGTGTCGGTATCTCTCAACTGTTTCTCACTGTTTCTTCCCCACTCCCCACAGAAAAGAACTGTGACATACAGGCACATCAGAAGATAGCTTTGAAAACAGAGAATTGAAGTGCAGACCCTGCTGCCATCAGTCTACTAGGGGGACTCTGTCACATTAACCAGCAGCAACCCAAACTGCTCACTATTTCTTCAGACAGTCTAAAATTAGATTTTGGACACCAGCTCATAAAGTGTAATTTGAAAGTGTATGTATCATATCTAAAGCCACAGACAATGTATCTAGCTTCTGTAGGTTCAACAGTATAATGATATACTATAAAAAACAGCAGTAAAGTCAAGAAGTGTAAAGTTAAAAGCCAACACTCTAAAAAGATACATGTTTCATAGGTCTCACATTGTAAGTTACAATTGTGTAATAGGTAGTCCTTGACTTTGAATACCATCATAAGCATAAATTAGTCACAAGAGTAAAGACCCCAAAAATATTCACTTAAGTACAGTGGCCTCGAATTCTTCATCACTAGTAGAAGTTAGGTACATTATTCTTTCTATCTTTAAAACAGAGTTCCTGCTCACTCTGGATGAGGGAATGGCTATTGTGACTCTTCTCAACCAGGCAAAAATGTGTATGAATCTCTCAGATAAATATACGCTAATTCAGGCTTTTTGTAATCCATCAGTTTGGCAAAAACAAAATTATATAACTTAATTCCTCCCATAGTTGTCCATAAGAATATATATTTTTAAGAAGTTGGTCTTTTAGAGTTCGAGTTTAAATTTCCTCAGATGCCTTGTTCTTCTATCAACAGATTTCTTGTCTTAAGAGGCTTTCTGTGGAATTGAAAATATCTACCATTAAGTGTGATGCCATTACTCTGACCTCTATTTTGTCTCAGCTGACCTTAGACTCTGAGCAATTGGCTTTGCTCAAGGCTACCTCCTGTTTCAAAAGTTCCAGAGGATCCACATTTCATCAAGAATTGGGATGTAATATGAATTCCTCTTTTGTCCAAATCAGTCGATAAAATATTGTTTATTTCTTTAGGAGACTTTGCTTCTACTTTCTCTTGCTACAAATGTTTTCAGAATGCAGGTATTTAACTTCTAAATCTATGCTAAGAAAATTCTTCCTCGGCTAAGCTACTTACAGGTGTATCAAAATGGCCACTATTATTTAAAAGCCCTGACCCAAACCAGCTTGTGGCTGGTCCAGATAATAGAAACCTGATAAAGGTCAAAATGTGAGAGCAGGGCTTTGTGGTGATTTCACTAGGACAGCTTCTAAAACTATTAAAGATCACATTTCTCAGACTGGATAAGAAACATCTCTAATGCACCCCTGAGGTCTAAAAAGGTGTTAGCAGAGGGGGCCACAGGAGAAGGCGGCCAGAGGTGCCACATTTTCATCAGTGACATAACCGAGGACGCAGGCGCAGTCACAGGAACAAGCTCCTATTCCTGGATTGTAAACAAATCCCCATTTCCAAAGCTGGAAGCCAACACAGCCCATGATGAAAAGGCAAAAAAAAAAAAAGCAGACAAATCCTACGTTGCTTTATACTGACAGTAATGCACTCTGCAAAACACGGGTGCTGGTTGTTATTTCCCAGTGTTGGTGAGGCCTCCTCCCCTGGAGTCTACTCTTTAGGAGAAGAAATAGGAAAGAGGCCAGAAGAAAGAACCAAAACCAACAAGCAGCTTTGAACAAAGGGTCTGATGGCCCACAAAAGAGACAGCTAGGGAGGGACATGATACCAACATCTCCATGTGTGAAAGGCGGCGTGGAGGCGACCCATTGCTCCCTGAGTGCACAGTGGGACGGGAGGGCAGAAGTGTGGTTTAGACATATGAGTCTGCATAGCAAAGTGAGATGCAGAGCAGGCTGCCAGCCAAGGTGATGAAGCCTTCTTCACTAGGATTATCAGGAAAGGTTGGGCAAGCATCTGTTGGTCAGCATCTATGTGCCACCTCTCTGGGCTCAGAAACGGCCTCTCCAAAGCCTCTTTCTTTGATAGAGGCTTCCCACGTTTACCATGACACTTTCAGAAGGTAAGCATCTCATGACCCAAATTTGAGATGTGCATTTGATTTTGAACAGTTGCATAAGTGATAGATAGATTTAAATATATATATATTTTCAATAACTTGTCCATGGTTGCACAGTTGTGGCTGAAGCTTAATGAGAGGTTCCTTATGCAATCTGCAACTGTGTGTGTTTGTTAACTAAAGAAAAATGCTTTGCAGCAATATGGAATAAAAAAAAAAACTTGAAAATTAAAAATAATTACCTTGAAATAAGTCATCAACAGGCAGGAATTTAAAAAAGCTTGTACATCACAGATTTTTCCAGATTTTTCACATATTGAAATCTAAATTTATGTACTTTTTTTAATACCCTAAGATGCTATTTACTAGGATAGAAGAGACCATCAAGCCTTATTCTTGTTAATACTGTCAGATCATATCTTAAATTCACTGTGCTGTTAGGATCAATATTTCTTTGCTCAGCACATCTTTAATAGAGCAGCTGAACTGATGCAATATCTTTGAAGTGCACCACCCCTCTCACCCTCTCCAAAAGCAAAGGCAGAAGCACAGTAAGCCACTTACATTCATTGCCACATTTTATGTGAGTAGCATTTTATCCCTCTGAAGATGCATCTTAGTCTCTTTTAATTAAAATTTATTGTTGTAATTCACATGATGTATTGTTGTCACATACACTGTCACCATTTTTTAGAGCTCTTTGAAATCTAGCTGACCTATTGTACATCTAAATTTTTCCACAGGTCAATGTGTAGGTGTTTATAACAGGTATTAAACTCAGCAAATGGTTGAGCATTGTAATTTCATCACATTAAAAGAGTAAAAGAGCAGCAGTATATCTGATGAAAATACAGATTTCATATAATTTGACTGGAGTAAATCCTGATCCCATGCAAGATGAGAAAAATCTCATTCACTGTGTAGAGTAAGAAAAGGATTTGGTTTACAGTGGGAAACAATAACAGGTATAACTGGAAATGTAATACTCATTCTTGGTCCCAAAATGAAACTGGACATCCATCAGGCTGGTTGATTTACAAACACATAATAAAATTATGGTCCTTGATTTCATGGTAACTGCAGAAACAGAGACCACAAATGAATCTACTACACAGACTGCAGCGATGTGAGCATCAGATGACAGGTAAATCTATACTGCTATGAAGTCCTGTCGGTAGTCTCTAAGTGGAAGCATGCAAACAGGCTCCTTATCTGTAACACATGCTGCGAGGACAAATCGTGCCATGTCCCTGCTGCATCTGACAGAAAGAGGCAGCACTTCTGCCATGCATCCAGCAAGCCATCACTCTACCTGAAATGGAGATGTGCAAATGTGAAATAGGGCCCTAGGCAGATTTGCACAAGCAAAAGGCTGCATGCACAAGAACAGAGGACAGCAAGTACAAATAACTTTATTCTGCCTGTCAGTCACATCTGCAGGTAAATTGTACACAGTAGCACCTCATTCTTGGTGAGGCATGATATTTTACATTCAAATTGAGTTCTCTCTCCTTTCCCTTACTTTCCACATTTGTTTTCATCAAAAATCCATAGTCTTCACCAGCAAACAAATAGAAGAAGCACTGGCCTTTCAGTCAAAGAAAGATACAGCCCAGAGAAGAGCTGAGCTCTAATCACATACCCACTGAAGACCAGGACTACTGGTTAAAGAAATCCCAGTGGATTTATTTCCTGGGAAAACAACTATTTTCTTGTCTGTCTTGGGTCAGTGCTCTTTAACTTCTTTCTTTGATGTCTGTGCCATATATTTCCAGAAAAAGTTGCAATGTCCTTAGTACCTGTTCTCTGGCATGCTTATGTGTCTGCATACCAGCATACATTAATATAAATTAGTTTATATTGTATTTCAGTTAATAGGATTTAAACGTGACCATACACTGCAACTAATATGAATTTGTTTAATTACACAGTTCTCAGAGCTTACTTTCTTTGTGTTTACAGTCCTGTATCCTCAGTGTCTTTGTGGTTTGGTGTAGGAGGAGAGCATAATTAAACTTTACCAACTTTTCTTTATTAATTTCACTTAACAGTCCCATAGAGAGGAGAGACGATCTTACCTGGAAAGGCTGTAATTTATTGTCTTTCCACTCTGATGTGGCCTACTGTAAGGAGAAAAACCATAAAATGATACTTGGGATCAGACTTCCACCTGGACCTCAGGGCAAATGAGGACATCCTCCCCTCCTCCTCCTCCTCGTCTTACAAGCAAGCAGCACACACCTCCTGTGCCTTGCAGTTTAAACACTTTCCAGTTTTTCCAGCCTAATGAACATTTCTCCCTGACCACTTCTGTGGTCACCTAGAAGAAGTTTTGCCATACGAGTGAATTAACTGCAGGTTTCAGTATATCATTCCAAATAAAGTATTAGTTTCTTCATTCTGAAATTCCCTGCCTGAAAGCTAGTTCAGACTGGTGCAGAAATACAGCTGAGCTCTTAAACAACAGGTCTCCCTCCTCAATAAAAGTTGCCACCATAATTACTCTCCCTCCTGCTGGCAGTTACAGAATCAGAACAATAAGAGGTGGCAAAGCCAAGCATGTCACCTAGTGTATCCCTCTGTGAGTCCAAGATTGTTCTCTACACTTCTTCCATGCAGCTTGACAAGACTTGTTAAAAATGCCCAAAGCAATTAAGCTTCAATGTCTTCCTTTGGGAGACAATTCCAGGTTATAACAGATTTCACTATTTCAATGAGTTCCCGGATATTCTATCTAAATTTTGCTTCTTAATAATTTCCTCTCATTATTTCCTTCTTCAGACCTGTTGTCAAGCACTTCCTCTTCATCCAGCCGCTACATGCTTCAGGTATATAAAGGCATTATCTAGCATTCTTTAATAATTTAACCATCATTATTTTTCCACATAATTTTGCTCCTCTTGGTGACAGAGCAAAAGAATTAATTTAGCTTAATTTTAAATCCCCATGCCACTTTTCCTGAAGGCACATTAGCACACTGTACCAGGACAACTTCCACTGTTATTGTTGTGTACATACATTGTTGGTCTGGGAGCCAGCCTGAACACAGTATTTACCTAGTTGTTGTAAATACATTTCTTCAAATAGACAGAAATATTTACTCCCAAACACTTTCCTGAAAGAGTATGATGCAAAGAATATAAAAATTACGTGGGAGAGTAAGACAAAAAGAATATGGTTGCAGGGTGGAAGGTAACTCTGACTTTCAGACTCACCTGATTTGCCTTGTGTACAGTTCATTCAACATTTACTTAATGTGTATAAATAAGTAACACCATAGTTAGTAGCTCTTAATTTTCTGTATTCAATATAACAAATACCTAGCCAAAAAATACAGCTAAACTTCTCTGTATTTGATAGAAGAGCTCTAGATACATAATGTTCATTTATTTCCTGCTCTAAGAAAAAGATAAATAGAAACATCATATGAGGGCATTTGCAATCTAAACTCATCAGACAGCTGAAGTTCAGCTACATGCCTAGACAATAAGTACCTGAGTCCTTGATGACAGAAGAAAACCCATTAGGGTATCTTGAAAATGCCTGTTGATCTGATCATTTCAGCTTGGTCAGTTACCACTCACCAACTGTTTGATAGCAGATGCAAATTCAGACTCCCCAGATCAGATAAAAAACGTGCCTGAGAGTTTAGGACATGATCACCATAAGTAGATAACAAATAGACACACAACCTCAAGAACTGTCTTTCTATGACTGTGATGATGCAAGATCTTGTATAGAACTTCAAAAAATTGCTCTCAATGTCAGAAAAAGCATGCAGGTGGCCTGCCTTAGTGTCAGATGGTGAAATAACAGCACTTTGCCAGTGCAAAGCAGACAGAGATTAAGGGCAAAGAGCACTCTGGTGTCATGACACTGCCTGTTCCCACCAGCTTAAGAATTACTTTTAGCCAACCAGTGCAACTCTGGCCACAGTCAGAGTCCCAGCTAGGTTATCAGCAAATTCCTTGTTCAAAAGAGAGCAAATGCCATAATACATTTGGTTATTACGTAGCAGTACAAGTGATAACACAATCTCTGTATCCTTTCTTCCCACTCACGGGCACAACTACAGGCAGGCACAATCCTACTCTCAAAATATAACAAACAAAATAAAGCAGTGACAATACTAGGAAACTGAATTTGGTTGCATTGTGTGACATGGTATGAATAGTTTGATTCTCAGAAAGACTGCAACAATTTGAAGTACAGAAAGTAACCTAATTAAGAATTTCCAGTCTACATATTAAAGATCCCACCTTCTTTTTTACTCTTGTTCATCAGCCCCACCAAAGTTAGCAGGAGGCAATATTCTGCTCCTGGAGAAGCTGCATTCACAGTCTCCTTTCTCCACATGGAGCAATAAATCAGACTTCACTATGTAACAGCATATGTCCAACTGTAAAAGCACTGTCCGATCCATTGTAACCCAATAAACCTGATTTTGCTATAAATAATGAAAGGCAATAGGTTTTGCACTGATTTGAAAGTATATGGTCTCTGCAGTTGTCTAGGATTGCCATGGCCTCATCTGGCTTTAACGTGTTTTAGCAGTTGTCTAGTGGGTCAAGTTATAGTTCCCTAATCTGTTTTATATTAAATGATGAAAATAGAATATTAATACACGGTAAAAGTCTGACAAACCCAGGTAGTCCCTGTATAAAAACAACAGCCCTTTACGTTCCTTGATGTTGGGAGTGCAACTTCCAGAATTCTGTGGGAAACCAATAAAAAGGATGCAATCTATGATGACAAATAAATAAAAATAAACCCAGACTCGAGACTGAGAAGGCAAAATTTCTACAATGAACATCATACAGCTCCTGGTGAAGACCCTGAGGTGGCCTAAGACTTGCTACAGCCACCCTTCTGCTCTGCTGGAGGCAGGCTGAGGCTGCTCACCACAGAATCCAGAACTGGAGGATAGAGCATGGCACTAGAGAAAAGGGGTAGAGAGAAATGGGTCTTTGTGTAACAATTTTAAATGTGTTATCAATTACACCAAACTGTGTGGTGCAGTCAACACGCTGGAGAGAAGGGACATTGTCCAGAGGGACCTTGACAGGCTTGAGAGGTGAGCCCATACATACCACATGAAATTCAACAAGGCCAAGTACATATGGGCCAGAGCAATCCCATGCACAAATACAGGCTGGGGAGAGAATGGATTGAGAACACTCCTGAGAAGGACTTGGGGGTGTTGGTTGATTAAAAGATCACATGAGCCTGCAATGTGTGCTTGCAACCACAGAAAGCAAATGGTATCCTGGGCTGTATCAAAAGAAGCTTGATCTGGAGGACAAGGGAGGCGATTCTCTCCCTCTACTCCTCTCTCATGAGACCCCATCTGCAGTACTGTGCCCAGTTCTGGGGCCCTCAACATAAGAACAACATGGAGCTCTTGGAGTGAGTCCAGAGGAGGGCCATGAAGATGATCAGGGGGCTGGAGCACCTCTCCTATGAAGACAGACTGAGAGAGATGGGGTTGTTCATCCTGGAGAAGAGAAGGGTTTGGGGAGACCTCATAGTAGTCTTCCAGTACCTGAAGGAGGCCTACAGGAAAGCTGGACAGGGACATTTTAAGAGGTCATGGAGTGATAGAATGAGTGGAAGTGAGTTCAAACTGAAAGAGGGCAGATTTAGATCAAAGATTAGAAAGAAATTCTTTACTGTGAGGATGGTGAGACAGTGGAACAGGTTGTCCAGAGAAGTTGTGGATGTCCCCTCCCTGGAAGTGTTCAAGGCCAGGTTGGGTGGGGCTTTGAGCAACCTGGTCCAGTGGATGGGGTCCAAGCCCATGGCAGGGAGGTTGGAACTAGGTGATCTTTAAGGTCCCTTCCAATCCAAACCATTCTATGATTCCATGATATGAATCATCAAATTCAACTTCCTGCTGCTTTCAGGACTACCTAAAACTAAACCATATGACTAAAAGTGCCATCCAGATGCTCCTTGAACTCTGGCAGACTTAGTACTGTGATCACTTCCCTGGGGAGCCTGCTCCAGTGACCGATCACCCACACAGTGAAGAACTGTTTCCTAATGTCCAATCTGAACTTTTTCTGAACTTCAGCGTCATTCCATTTCCACGTGTCCTACTGCTGGTCACCAGAGAGTAGACCATATACAACACACTATTAGTCTTCCTACACTGTATAAAACTTAAATGTTTTGTAAAATTTTTGTATCACATACTTCTCAAATAATGTGTAAAGTTTTCTTTATGATGAAAGCAAGGACTACATGGGAAGCTGTTCATCAAATCTACCCTACTGGTCATTGTACTGCAAGAATTTTAGTGCATCATGTTTCTAGTAATGAAATAATTACCTTACATGGCTATACACATAACAAATGCCATTTAATTAGCACAGAAAGAGTTCAAATTATATTTGCAGATTTTTCTAAATGAACATTTTAGGAATGATTAAACTTGACTACAGTGAGGTCTGGCCCCTTGCTAGAGCTGTAACACCTCAGGAAAGCTTCTTGGCAAGAAAAGTCCCTCCTCATGAATGTAGTATGACCTTAATCACAGCTAATGGATAAATTAAAAATGTCAAAATTAGAGCAGCAGGTTAAGTGAATACTGTGGAAAAAAGAGTAATAAGAACAGCAGGAACTGAAAAATATGTTTCCTTATTATATTAGAGATTTTCCTTCACTCTCAGTTTTCAGCCCATAATCCTCCTGAATCAACCTGCATGTGGCTTGTTAGGCAGATAGATGATAGGTGCTGAAAGAATAAAATTGAGCTGGCTTTCTGCTGTATAATGGTGTACAGACAAGGAAGGGCACCGTGAAGCTGCAAGTGCCTCATAACCACACCATCCACTGAGCAGTTTGCTGTCGTGAAATATTATCAACTTAACCTAAAAAGAATCTGAGCCTATCAGGCAGGACATAGAAAGAGGTCAGGATATGTTATTCTCTCCCTGTGGAACTAAGGAAGGCCGTAGCTGGATAAGAATCTGTCCCAACCACACGAGACTTGACATTTTACTCAGAAGCTGTTGAAAGTAAATAATTGAATCCTTAAATATCATTTGAGCTTCTTCAGCTCAGAAGAAAGTATTTATCAGCTAAGGGAACAAGATTCATAAATAACTGTGCATACATTTACAAAAAAAAACAAGTGGGTGGAGAGGGCTTGAGCCATTTCTGAAGAGTTTCTTTAAGTAATATTGTCTCAGTTTAAAGGGCCAGGGCGAGCCACTACCCAAAGAACACAATTTGCTCTCTGTTACTTCTCTCCACCCTCCCGGAGGAAGATAAAAGGGGAATAAGGAAACACTTAAAGGTTGGAAGTCTAAATTGTAACAGATTTAATGAAATGGGGAAGAGGGAGTAACAGGTNAGAAGTTCCCTAAAGTCCTCCAGGGTGAAGCTGATTCAGGGAAAAGGGTCCAAAGCTCTTCCCAGCACTCGATGGATTCGTATTCTGCAGAGCACATCATGAGCTGATGACAAAGGTGGGATTCTCTCTCTCTCTCTGGGACGTTTCCAAGTGGTGAAAAGAAGAGCAGGAAAAAGAGGAGGAACTTCCTGTTTTCCTGGCTTTTCTAGATTTTGGTAGGAAGTGGGAGGGAATAGGGATTCCTCAGTTTCCCCCGCCCCAGACCTCTTTTCACAAAGGGTCCTAAACTCCACCCCCTCTCTGGGTCCTTGCAGTAATACCATAAAATTTGCCTGTGTCCCTTCAAACCACACCAAATATGTAGAGCTACTTAAGTCAAAACAATTTCTACAGTTGCTAACCTTTCCTAAAATGATTTTTACTGCAAGCTTTTCAATATCCACACACACAGGTTACTTACAATTTTGTTTTCCCAATTTAATCAACATTGGCTAGCCTGCCATGAGACTGCAAACCGTTTGAAGCACAGCAGAGAGGAGGAAGTAGCACTCAGTGACGAGAGCAGTGCCAGCTGAGCTGACGCCAGACCTGACAGTCTTAAAATTACCATCTTCTAAAGGAGATGTTTCAAACAATGGCACACAAATGGACTTTACTGGATTATTCACATTTTGAAGGCATTCAGTGTCAGGAAAGGCAATGTGCTATGTGTGGCAAAATTGTAAACATCCATAAGAAATAATGCATTCAACTTCCCTTATCCTATTTTCTACTTGGCACAGTGTTGCTGCCTCTAAGACTTGAATTCAAACATCTGTGTGCTATCCTGTGCACATAGACACTGAACTAAATGCTAAGACAATTGGAATTATTTGGCACTGGACTTTTCTTTAACCTCCTTGTGTAGCTCAACTGTGATGTTATTCACAGGAGAGTTGAAAGATTACAGCTTGTTCCATCTTCCCTGTTATTAAAAAACTGGTGTGGATGGCTTCAAAGAAATAGGGGAGAGAGGAGGGAAAAGTAGAAGAAAAAACCCCGCCCTTCAAAAAACAAATCACATCAATTTGCATGCAATCAGTAAGTTGCACTGCTGGTTACATTATGAATATTCCCATGTGACAAAAGCAAAAAGAAAAGCAAAGCCTGGGAAGAAGCAGCATTAAGGCAACTAGATGGCTTCTAGTACCCAGGTTGCATTATTCAAAATTAACTTACATGTTTTTATATAATGCTAGCTTGCAAAATTAAGAAATACCATACCACTGCTGTAAGAATCCACACAAACTAAAGAGCAGATATGTCTGAAGCTCGACCCAAACTTCTAAAACATCCCCAAATATTCATTTTGAAGACTTTTCTTGGATCTGACAGGCTTTGGTATTTGTAGAAATTGTAAACCCTAGTTTCTTAATAATGAAGAAGACATAAAGATAGGTGAAGAAATTACATCACAGTATAAACTTGCCCGCTACACTGAATTAAGCACAATCCTGGAGTAGTGTGATATATCTGTAATCACAAATTGTAGCCAGAGAAATTATCTTCTCTTAATGTTGCTCTCAAAATTCAGCCCATAACATTTTGAACCTTTCTGGAAAACCTAAGGTCAGTTTTAATAAATATGAGGGTTTTTGTCAAAACCATGCAGTGCTCAGATTCAAGATGAAAGTCAATGAAACATGAGAGTACTGAATGAACACTGCTTTGATTTTTTTTAAGAAGAACTCTTGTTCATAATATTTTCCATAACGTATGTGAAAGGTATTCATCCGAGTGAATTTGAACTAAAAATGCTGTGCAATGCCTACAATTGAACACCTCCTAATCTAGAGAGGGAACTACATATCCCTAAATACTTATTGTCACCTTTTAAAATGTCAGATCATTATTTTATAATGTTTACTAAGGTATCACATAGGAAAGGCCAGTATTTCACTTTCATGGTCCAAATTGGGTTCCAAAGAAGTCTGCAGAATCATTCGGAATGCGAAGGGATTTTAGCCTTTTTTTTAGGCTAGATTTTCAGCACTCAGCAGCTCTAGTTTGAGTACCCAAAAGAAGCAGTTGGATTATCAGACCCTTGCAGTGCCACTCTTGGAGAACTAAGGAGAACTCTGGAGAACTTTTGCAAACCTAGAAAAAGTATATCCAGCAAGAAGGTCTGTAACTGTGAATAACAAGATGGAGGGAAAAAATGCCAAGTTTTACAGTAGGAAGTTCACTTTAAGAAGAGATAGAGTAAAATCTTTAGCTTTCTAGTATGCTTTAGAAATCTAAAGCTTTTAATAGCTCACATTTATCTAAGCAGCCTCCCATTCTAAACTTCTCTCTTCAAAACAATATTACACAGCCATTAGTCATCGAATTTTCAACTTGGCACTTTCAGGAAAAAAAAAAGAGATATTTTCACATATAAACTAAAAGTGCATTATCTAATTACATTGGTGCATCATGCGTCAAGGCTCAAGATTAAGGTAGGTGTGCAATGAATACTTCATAAATTGAGTCATTCACCCTTTGAGGTTCATCATTTGACATATTTCATCAACAGATTAAGTTTGAATTTTTTGTTACTATTTTTGTTGTATGGATTGGACATTAATAGTGAAACCCTGAAAAATTCTTGAAAATATAGATTATCTGTACAAATGGCAGGAATAAAAGAAAATTTCTAAAAAAATCTAATACTTTCCTGACAATAGCCTTTCCACATCCTGGACTTGTATGAATTCCTGTGGATCACTTTCCCTATTATTCTGTTTCCTGAAGGAACATATTTAAAAAAAAAATGTGTTTCCACTAAACTATAATAAAAAATGAAACCTGCATTCTCCTTATGGAATATTAGAGCAGGTAACAGGTTTATTGTCACCTGATGCATGGTCATCTCATGCAAAAAATTTCACAAATTTCAGAAAATACACTAATATTTTCATTGACTTAATATCTGTAAGAAAAAAAGCTTTGCAGCCATTAAATCAAAGTACCACAAATATTAATTCCTAGCAGCACATAGACATGAAGAATCTGTATTTTGCATCGTAAGGATGTTATCTTGTTTATAAGGATGTTATTTGCACTGGTAAGAAACACATGTTGTCATACAGGTGACAAAAAAATAGGGACTTGCTCTCTGTTTCTTGGTGCCCATATATAACATAGCATAAGACCCATGAGACTCAGAAAGGAGTGTTTCTGGAGAATTATATATACACAAACCCACTCATGCTAAACAACCACATTGTGAGGCGTATGTTAACAAAATATCGCAGGGTTTGTTAGGGGTATGAGCTATTTTTATATGTCACCAAATGAATCAAAAACAGCATGCAGAGCAAACTGTTGATGTCAACCTTGGCCAACATTGTGGTACCACTTCAGATGGAGAAGTGCATGTTTGAGCACGTCATTGTTCAATGACTGCTACAACATTCGTGGCATTTCATAGGAGAGGTCTGACATTGCAAGGAGACCTTTAGCAATATGCTTGCCAGTAGTCAAACTCAGAAGAGAAAGCCTTAAGCAGCTTATGAGTCACATACTGTTCATGAGCTTGAATTATGTTCTTCCAATCAAGAGATCAAGGTCATTTACTTATTAGACATATGGTCTACAAAAAAAGGCACACTCTTCCCAACTCCAAGTGTGTGAACAGAAGGAACTGTTAACATCAGACATGTAGCATTGAAACCATTTAGGAATGCCTTTAATATCAACCTTTTCTAAAGCACAAACCACACACTGAAGCAGTACTTCACTGCTATACTGTTAAGCAGGTAAAATTACTTCTTCATTAGGTAAAGAGAAAAACAAATGCAAAAGAAATTGTATGCTCTGATGTAGTCTGAGAAAAGAAAAGAGGAAGCCAACCATGGACACTCTGATATTATGCTGAATATCAAGCTCTTGGTGAAAGATTAATCAGAGGAAGACTGGATTTAGAAATATATTAATATGTTTAAAGGACAATATATTCATAGCAAGTTATTCCCTTTTACTGGGCTATCTATATATTATAACCTGATTTCAGTACAGCTTTCGGGCCAAGATTCCTCTCCTTGCTTTGACATACACATTTTGACTACATTAATTGAGAAATGCTATGGGATTATTTAGGGACTGGAGTGTGTGTCTAAGAAATTCACTCATTTTTAAAATCAACATACACTTTCATTCAGATCTGGACAACCCTGTCTGAAATCTACTTAATAAAGATGAATTCTGTTTGCAGTGGCAGTCAATGTATTAAGCTCTCTCTCTTGAACATCCCACTGAAGAAGAGGAAGCTAGACAGACTTTATAAACTAGATAAGAGAGATCCCACAAGGCATAACAAATAACGATTACACAGTAAGAGCATCCACAGGTACCTCATGTGTCAACTTCATCTCAAGTACACACTTTTCCATTGCTAATGTCTCCAGGTTCCTTACCACATTCCCAAGTTTTTTTCTTAGGACATATGGGGATTTGTCAAGCTGTCAACAGATCCTTCCTCAACTCCATTCTGCCTCACTGAACTCCTGCAGGCAGCAACTTCTAAATGCACATACTGTTATACCTTCCAATTCAGACTATTTTTAAAGCCCTTTATATCAAAGGCATCAGGAGATATTTGTGAATTCTGATTTTCATTTGTGAAATTATTTCAATAAGAAAATTTTTAAAAGACAAATGACTGAAGGAGGGAAGGAGGAAGAGGAGCTGGGGAGCATGGGAGGACTCCAAAATTATATTTGGCCAGAATGAATCAGATTTAGATTCAACCAAAGGAAAAAAATAACCAAAAACACACAACCAAAAAAAAACCCAAACAACAAAAACTGTTGCATGTTCAGGTGTGTTTTTTTGAATCTTCCTCCTTTTGACTGGTTTCAGAATCCACTTTCTAAAACTTTCTCCTTTTTATTTTGTAAAAAACCCAAACAGCTATATATAATTAATTATCCCTTATGGCAGTAAATTTGAATTACCTAGGCTTTCTCCTTACTCCTTTTTTTTTAACTTCTTTTTTGAAGTAAATGCAGCATTGTAAGCCATCTCAGCAGATTCTTTGCCTACTGTTGTCAGAAATTAAAGCAGTGACCTGCTGTGAATTTAGCTGCTCTCAGACCTTCCAGTCCTCCTTCACCGTTGGCTGATACTGTTCATTTTCAGCAGAGGAGGCCTAAATGCCAGGCACAGGTATTCACTGGCATTCATTTACAAGGTGGAAAAATGGAAGTTTTCTTATCCTGAAAACACTGCAACTGCTCCTGACGCTGGGGTAACTTCTAACACCAGCAACAACGACTGAGGTGGAACATCAGCTCAAGATGAAAAGAAATCTTCTGACTATGAATCCCACTGCACTCCTGGCAGCCCTGCCCTGACCCTGCAGCAATGACACTCCGAGCAGCCCAGCCATGGCACCAATTGTCTTGCCAAAGTGGTAGAAAAAGTGTTAGAGAAGGGGGCAGGAGCGAGCTGCACAGAGCCCACATCTGCTGCAACACTAGCGTATGGCAAGTGAAAAATCTTCTGCAAAACATGACCTGAACCATTTTGACCCTTCCCCAGTAATATGTCAAGAGCATTTATAACCTCACCTTTCCTTTGGCAGCTGTCACTGCTGACTCCAAATTTGTATCATCTGTGCCCTGCAGAATTTGACATTTCACTCAATTTTTTTTTAGTGAACTTTTTTTTCCTTCAACAGTGCTGTTTCAAGGCACCAAGAGGTATTTGTGAATTTTGATTTGCATTTGTCAAATGAGTTTGGGAAAAGGAGAGGAAAGGACAAATGAAAGAAAGAGGGAAGGAGGAGGGGTAGGAAGGGATAAAAAATTGTTATATTTGGCCAGAATTAAGCAAATTCAGATTCAAATGCTGTTATCACATGATGAGATCTGAATCCCAACACCAGCTCCTACAATACTGCTATAACCATAACAATACACAGTCACCGGAGCAGGGAATGGGAAAAGAAAGTTATGCTTCCCAACCAAATGCTGTGTTACCAGGCTCTATGATCTCTTTCTTTATTGGTCTCAGCTTCTGAATTTCAGAAAACATAACTTACAAAATTTATTTTTTTTTAAACAGAAATAAGAAGTTGGTAAAGACAAAAGTAACGTAAACATACTCTACTGACTAGATCAGCATCTGGCAGCCTGGATGAAGCCTTACCCTTTTTTATTCCTTCACTACCCAGCTCCAATTCTATCAAACTCAATCATCAGAAAAGTTGATGGACTGAGAGCTTTAAAGACCTGCAAACAGTCTGTATTTCCTACTATAGACCTCATCACTTCGTGAAGCAGTACTGTGAGCTCACCTTGGACAATTTACACCAAGTTTAACATAACCGATATTTTCTTTAACTTTACTGTGTATCTAGCAAAGCACTGTGACCTCCAGGGCTTTCTAGTCTTTCTAATTTACAGAAGCATCTCCAGAGATCCTTGGAGTGGAGAGTGCTAGAATGAGGGAGTGCTTCTTCCAGACACGCACAGCATCACCGTAGATTATTGCACATGTCTGAGACATCTGACTCTACGGGGTCACTGCCTTTGTCTGTTGTTTCATCAGCAAGTCAGTCCCAGGGTGACAAGCACAACAACTCATTTCAAAAGCAAAGTTAGTCAGGGAAAAATAAGAAAAGGTTGAGAATCAGAACCCAGTAAGAGTTTTTAGAAGCCACAGGAACAAATATAAATCTGTCTAGATGCTCCTTAACACGTTCTCTGCTTTACAGACCAGGGTATTATGTGTTTAACTCACCTGTTTCAAAGCACATTTAGCAGTGTCACAGAGTTCAGCTTTGCAAAAGCAGCTTTACTGGTGGGAAAAATGGGGCATGGTTTGCCCACTTTATCAGGAATAGTTGGTGACAAAGTTAAGAGCATATCCAGTGCACCCTGCATTCCTGTCCAGTGTCATGACTTAAATTTCTGTCAGTAAAAGTGCAATGAAATAGCTGAAAAGATGAGAGTTATGACCTTTGCAATAATCTCCAGTCCATGGAAAGGAGGAGGCTTGTTGAACCTAAAAGCTGAGCCTTTCCAGGTTCATTGCCTTAGTGTCAGCAACAGTCTCAGTACCTCTGTAACACAGTCAGGCTGCTAATGGGAGTCAAGACTGCTAGCAGAACTAACACATTATGGTTGAGTGAAAATGTAACATTTCTACAAAATATTTCCATGGAAAATGGTAGCAAACCCCATTTTTTGTTTTTAAATCTATAGAAGGAACTTGTTTATGGGCTCTAAGGGTTATGTTGATATATTAATTTAGAATTATAATACTTAATTAGAGTCATAATACCCTAAATACACTTATAGATGCAGCCAGGGAATATTTCTTTAAATGTTTATACATCTGTGGGTGCCCCACAAATTTGGACATCCTTGGATTTAAGGTCCCCCATATATCTGCAGTAAGTACTGTCTCAACATTGTACCAGTAACACAAACTGCAAAATCCAATTCAGCAGCACAGTAAGGACGTGGAAGGTCTGTACACTCAGCCCTGTGATCCATGGGACAGGCAGGAACCAGGAAATTTTATTAAAGTCTATTCAGCAATATCCACACCACACTGCAATCACAAACCAGGTACCCTGCCACACCTCTACTCATGCTGTAAACTGCACGTGGTTTCTAACATGAGGCAAACTAATCTAGCTTATGTAAAGACTCAAAGCATTAAAATACTTGCATAGTGAACAAACACAAAGATTTCCATGTTGCAAAGGACGAGACATATGATACAATAAACAATCCCGTTCCCAGGATGTGTTGCTGCAGTTCACTTTCTTCTTAAGTGCTGTGCTCTGAAGGGCACTAAATAATCTATTTTCTGACAGTGGTGCACACTAACAAGGAAAATAACAGAGGAATGGCGCCGAAAAGCTGAGTGATTTGGATAGTGATTCAGTCTGACGAGAACTGTAATGAAATAATTTTCACTCCCAGTTGCCTTCTGTGTCTATTTGAGACTGAAATTTCTAAAGGTTAAAAGGTAGCACTTGGCATCAGCTCCTCATATCAGACCAAGTCCCCAGCCTGTGTGCTCCCTAGGTGATAACTGCGCAAAGGATCTGCCCCCCTTGCAGACCAAGCTGCAGCAGAGCTCCACAGCCAGTGGGTGGCTGTGGCTACACTGTCCCGCTGCAAGAGCTCATGGTGCTCTTCACTCCAGGACCATGAGTTGGTCATCAGAGATCTTCCCAACTCACCCAGCACCTCTCCTAATCTATCATTACTCCACGAAGTCTTTGAATAAAAACATTGTATTAAATCTTTCCCCTAATCCTTTAACATTTTTTTGATATTACAGTATGGCAGGTGATTTTTTGGGTGGTTGGTTTGTTGTGGGGGTTTTTGGTAGAGTTTCCTCTGAAGATTCTGAAAACTAATGCACCTGAAAGTACGTTTTACATTCTTTTACTAATGGCATTTTATAGAGAAGATTTGCGAACTGGAAAATTATACATTTGTGTTTGCATATCATTGTATCAATAGGAGGCTAATTTTGTTGTCTTCTCTATAAGGTAATTTGATCAATACTTAACTAGCTTTGACTTGTCTTCCCTATTAGTATTTTTTGTATTAAAATTTTACAAATCAAAGTCAAATAAGTTCATGTTTGCTTATCTTATTAATGCACATACTGAATTCTGAAGGCATTTTGCCCGCTTACACTAAATTATCAAGGTTATTTTTTGGCAATGTAGCTGACTGATCACGCAGTTCTACTTTTGTTCTAGCTTATATTAAAATTCTTATGGTGACATTAACTTGCTATCTTGTAGCACACATTTTCTGTTCCAGAAACACTTGGTAACTTATATTTAGGAAGCGTTCCGTTTGTGTACTGGCAATTTAGGAAACGTGCCACTTGTTTTGAGGTGATCTTTTATTACAGTTTTCAAAATACTGAAAAAAATACTAGAAATACTATTTCTTTGTGTGTATTCTGAGTTTAAGCCCCTGTAGAAGAAAGAAAGCAGAGCTTTTTCAGATAATCTCAAAATACCTGCCCAGTTCTGCAATACAGATTGAGGCAGTCTGATATCACCATTCAGGGAAGTACTTTACTGTGTCCATGAATTCTACAGTTTCAGACTTTTTTTTCCCCATCTCTGTTGAAATTTTATAAATCTAAGGTTAATTTTTACCAAATATTATTTCTTTTTGTTAATGGGCAAAGTCATCTATGCTCTCTATTCATATATCCCAGTTTCATGCTGATGGAGAGAAGTGGATCTACCCATGAAAAAGCCATTATAGGAGAGACAGATTTATAAAGGTCTTATAAACAAACCTTTGACAGGTAACTAATTACAAGTGAAGTGCAATGTCTTTTATTGCATTGAGTAGCACCTATTAAAGCTTGTTTTCGATGGTGAAATTGTAACATACATAAACAAACTCTCAAAGTTCAATAGGAAGGAGGCAACTCGAATGCAAGTCACAGAATGTAATTAGTCATTATCCATACAGTCTCCAAGTACATACTGGCTCTGCGTTGGGATCCTGAGTGAGAACAACAGACATGCTTAGTCCTTCTCCTGTAATAAACTCTTCAAAGATTCAAGAATCCCAAATAGTTGTTTCATTTTTTCTTTGTTTCTCACCATCCAAATCTACTTTAATTGACAATAAATTAGATTATTTTCCCCAGGTAGAGTCTGTGAGTCTGTCTTGCCCATGATGGTAATTGGTAAGCGATGCCCCTGTGTTTATCTCAACCCACAAGCTTTCTCTTTTCATTTTCTCCCCCAGTCCTGTTGAGGAGGGGAAGTGAGAGAGCAGCTGGGCAACTGACCAAGGTCAACTCAATATAACCTTAAGAGCAGAAGAGCTCCCCAGGTGCAGGTTGGCTTTCCCCTTCCCTCCAGAGGATGCCACCCAGCTCCAGCCTTTAAAAAAGAACATAGCATGTGTATGAACATTGCAGTAAAAACAAGTCCTCTGCATCAGTCCCAAACAAGCTGGGAGAAGCAGCAGCAATCCTTATAGTTAAGAATCAGGAACAGGGAGCAATGACAGAATTCTCCAGATCAAGCAGCTGCAATTAGTTTCTAGGCAAAAGGGCAGTTGTACACACTGTGCAAACTTAGAAACTCCCTATCTCATTCATAGTGAAATAGATTGCTTACTCAAAAGTAAGCAATAGTAGCTACAATTCGTGGCCTTTAGATACTTAAAGGAGCCTTACAAGAAATATGGGGACAAACTGTTCAGTAGGGCCTGTTGCAATAGAAAAAGAGGTAATGGCTTTAAACTAAAAGAGGGTAGATTCAGACTAGATATAAGGAAGAAATTTTTTACAATGAGGGTGGTGAAACACTGGAACAGGTTATCCAGAGAAGTGCTAAATGCCCCATCCTTGGAAACATTCAAGGTCAGGCTGGATGGGGCTCTGAGGAACCTGACCTAGTTGGAGATGTCCCTGCTTACTGCAGGAGGGTGAGTCCAGCACAGGGCCACAAAGATGATGAAGGGACTGAAGCAACTCTCACACAGAGAGGCTGTGACAGCTGGCACTGTTCAGCCTGGAGAAGGCTTGGGGGAGATCCTATCAGTGTATACAAATACCTCATGGAGGAGTAAAAGAGACAAAGCTAGATTCTTCTCAGCAATATCCAGTGACAGTAAAAGAGGTAACAGGCACAAATTGAAATACAGGAAAGAACATTTAAAGAAATAAGAAAAAAACCTATTTGACCAGGAGTACAACTGAACACTGGCACAGGTTGCCCGGAGAGGGTGAGAGTCGCTATACTCAAAGCCCAACTGAACAATATCCTAAGCAACTGGTTCTAACTGACTTTGCACTGATGATCTCCAGAGGTGCCTTACTATCTCAGACATACCATTACACTGTGATCTCATTACCAGACCACTGTGTTCATTTATTTGAGACATATGCAGAATGTAGGGAATTTTACATGTTATCACTTTCACAAGAGCAGTAACCATTGAAAACAAAGGGTGACATCTGAGAAGAGCCCGAGGGCACTGTACTAGCCTTCACTATTATAAAATGAGGATCTCAAGCCTGCTCAAATTTCAGTTTAAATTGCTCCAAAAGAGCATTATTAAAACAAAAATAGGTGCCTCAATGGACAATTCTTTTGACTTGTCCTGTCCTCATGATGTTTCCAGAAATTAATAGCCTCATTTTAACCTTGACTGCACAAGAGAATTGCTTTCTTTGAAGCTGAACTGTTGGAAGTATAGTTCAGAGCATCCATTCCAGCCTTGCCAAATTGGCTGCAGTTTTGTACCATGTCCTCACTAGCTCAGCTCCAAGCCACAGTGACCCATGTGGACATGGGAGACTGCACCTGGGAACAACACATTCTCTGAGGCTTGTAAAGATCAACAGTTCCTTGAAAGACAACCAAATGAATAACAGAAATTTATTGGTAATCATATTACTTCAATTCATACTGACTGCATTACTCAACCTACTGAAACATTGTCCATTCTAAAAAGCTCTTACACATTTCTTAACTCTTTTAAAGTGCAAAAATGAGACAAATCTTTAGAAAGCTTTGAACTGGATTAATACAGCAAATAATGGCCAAACATTTAATCCATCAACTATCACATTTCCAGATGTGAATCCTAAAATAACACCACACAAAGGAAGTTGGTTGTTTCAGTGATTTCTTTTTGTCAGGTAGGAGCTCTTCCCCAGATCCTTCCAACAGAGGATGTTGGAACTAACAGTGTGGACCCACAATGGTAACAAAACTTCTTAGGTACACAGTAAGCGTAAATTCTGTCTCATCAAGAGCTGTGAAGTTGACAGAACCCGACAAGACTGAGAGATCACATTAAATAGAGCAGACTTTTGGGAAAAGTACAAATAGTTCCTGTAGCTCTGCAATGGGCAATCAAACCTTGATCGCATGCATTACTGTCTGCACATCTCACTGTAAACAGAACTCAGTCTTCACTAACAAATTACAAGCCAGCTTACCGGAATAAAAAAACCAAAACAAAACAGAAAACTCTGTGTATGTGTGTGTGTGTGCATTTGTGTGTGCTTATACAAGACACGTGAAAGAGCAAGGGAAATGATACAGGTGACAGCAGTAAGCTCAGTGAAGTGCAAGCAAACGTAGATGTGTAGCTTCTGATGCTATAATAAACTGGCACATAAGATTTACAGCCACTCTTTTGAGCAGAACAGTAAAGCTAATGCACCTGGCTCCCTACTCCTAGTTAATTTTCTTATCTATTTAAAATAACCAAATTTTGTGGAAAAATACATAAAAGATCTTCACACATACACGAGCAACTTTCAATCATCTCTTCAATTATCTAGAGTTAACTAATCACTGCAGTTTCAATCCTGCTTTCATTGCTGAAGGTCCGTTATGAGAAAGATGTCTGTAAGGCTCCAAAATCTATGTAAAGATAACTATTCTTCTATTCATTTAAGTGGTGAGGTTTGTTTTTTTCCTTTTAGCTCTACGTCAGAAACATTTTTTCTGCAGTATCAGATCAGTGGGGAGCAACATATATTTTCAAATTGTCTTATTAATCTGGCTACTTTCTACTGGCTTGGAATGATCAACTCTAGATCTAGTGCTGGAAATTATTACATACTTGCGCCAAAGTTATAATAGTTCTAGCTGTTAGTAGACACTTTCTACGGGGGCTTTGTAAGCATACTGACTAGCCAACACATCTAACATAATTGTACATGAGTAGACGTTTCAATACTATTGTGTTTATTAATACAATTGTTCACAAATGTATGAGGTTTTAGAGCAACAAATACAATGCTAACAAATATGGGGAAAGACACCTTTGTATTTCATTAAGTTTCACCAGCACTCTAAAGTAGCCTTCTTTAAATTACTTAGCCGAGTATATCTTATTCATATACTTGAACATATTTCAGCACTGCTGGGAAACACTTACCTACCTTAGAAATGCTCCCAAATTCTGAGTGCTTGCTAATCTGACAGCCTTTGGGACTGGAAGACACATCATACCTCTCGTCCTGTGCATCTCCCCAGACACTTCAAGAATTCCATCCATAGACCCGAACTCTTGTTTTCACATTGTAAGCTATCAAAGCTTCCAAATGGAACTAAGACAAAAGGTTTACACAGACTAAATCAAGTATTTAAACATACAAGTGCTTGCATATTTTGCTATGTCCTTGTCCTTTGCTGACCAGGACTTATAGAGAACAAAAACCACAACTGTCCAAATATCAAGGACCATAGCATATTTAGGAGGAGGAAAAGCTGCAGTTCTATGCAGGACTACTCATCAGTATGTTTCCGTGCTCATTTTACTCAGAAAAATGGATCCTAACAAAGCCAGGTCTCCAGGATTCTGTTCTCCAGCCAACCTATGGCATGCGAAGAATGCAACTGTGAAATTTATGCTTTAGTGACAAGATACTTAAATATTGTGTGAATGTTAAAATGCCTCAGTTCTTCAAGAACCTGCATCCCACCCTCCTGCAGACTGGTGTAGAGAGCCCTCAACCACTATGTGTGAGGGTGATGAGGCCTTCAGAGAAGGGAGGGAAGATGCTGTCTTCAGTCCCTTTGCAGATTGAGGCATTTTTCTTGTTCAACATGTATTCATGCTCCATAGAGTGAGTCTCCTAATTGACTCCATAACCATTTAAAACCCAATAATACCCAGGCCATTTCACTAAAACTGCCTCCTTCTACAAGTGATCCCACCCACTGCAGCAAGACTCAAAGGTGGCTTGCTGCCTGTCATAAAGGCTGATGTATATGGAGATTTCTGACTTCTGAAGAATTCAGCCACACAGATGCATACAAAACCTGTTTTGAAGCTCCATAAGACGTAAGTCAATGGAAAACAATGCTTCAAATGCAAATCTCAGGGGGTCTGCTGATAAAATTTTGTTTCAAACTTATTTTGTATGTGGTATGAATTCAGGTAAAAAGCCTTTAGACAAGATTACACAATGGATACAGCATTCTATGTTAACTTTTTAATTTACCCTTTATTCTGACTTAAAAACTAGGTTTCTGCATACTTTTCAGTTGGACTTCAGTATAACCTAAGCAGCTTCTGACCTTGCAGAAGCCAAATCACACGTGTATGGTCTCACATAGCTTCCACATCCCCCTTTACACACACTGCCTTTCAGCTCTAGACATCATTATTTAAATTTGAGTTTTGACTGACTCCCTGAGCTTAGACTTCCACTGCATTCCTTTGTCGGAAAAGAGATTTCACAAACAAGACACCTGCAAATTACACTTGGGCCCTGCAAAACACCCAAGGAGCCTGAGCAGACCTTTCTGCAAAGCTCCAGTTTGTAAGATTTTCACAGAATCACAGAATTCTAGGGTTGGAAGGGACCTTGAAGGATCATCCAGTCCAACCCCCCTGACAGAGCAGGGTCACCCAGAGTCCATCACACAGGAACGCATCCAGGTGGGGTTTGAATGTCTCCAGCCAAGGAGACTCCACAACCTCTCTGGGCAGCCTGGTCCAGTGCTCTGGCACTCTTACAGTGAAAAAGTTTCTCCTGATATTCACATGGAACCTCCTGTGCTCCAGTTTGCATCCATTGCCCCTTGTCCTATCATTGGTCAGCACTGACAAAAGCTTGGCTCCATCATCCTGACCCTCACCCTTTACATATTTGTAACCATGGACGAGGTCACCCCTCAGTCTCCTTTTCTCCAAGCTAAAGAGCCCCAGCTCCCTCAGCCTCTCCTCATAAGGGAGATGTTCCACTCCCTTCATCATCTCTGTGGCTCTGCGCTGGACTCTCTCAAGCAGTTCCCTGTCCTTCTTGAACTGTGAGGCCCAGAACTGGACACAATACTCCAGATGTGGCCTCACTAGGGCCCGTTAATGCCTTGAGCCCTTTGTGACCACCAACTACTTGATGTAAGCAGAGATATTTTAGAAGGATTACTAAATTAATCATTTTTATTTGGCAACAACACAAGAGACGCTGTTGTAAGACAGACATGTCGATGCTATTCCCTTTCTCAGTTACAATGTGTGACTGTTACGGATTCCTGAGAAACAAGATTTTCTTGGCTAGGAAATAGTTAGCTCTTTGTGAAAGCCTTGTCTGAATGGGTGATTCTCAAGGCTTGACAGCCTGCTGATTCACTGCAACATTAAGTCTCAGTCGAGTCTATAGCATGGCACAGGACAGCTCTGCAATCAAAATTGCCTTTACAAAGCAAATGGAGGTAACAAATTGATACAGCTGCTATAGATGTCTTCTAATCTGTCACAGGTTTAAAAATAAAAGTGGATTCTATTTTGTTTTACTGTCAACGCTTCAGATACAGAATAACACCACTGTTAGTAATATGTTGTATTTAATGGGCCTCATTCTCTCTCCTGCACTGCAGTAAACTCTCTTGCCATTACCTATGCATGCAGACTCCTGAGCACTGATAGAGGCCTCCAGGCAATGCTACCAGACAAAAAAATCCTAAGCAGTAATATCTCCATAAAGCCTCCTTCCTGAGAGATCATCTTTTGAACCAGTTCCTGAATTAATATTTACCTATGTTACACAGCAAAAGACCCAATAACCAGACGTGTCAAGTCCTTGCAAGTCCCACTGGAACTGTGGTGGCTTAGGGCACATGAGGAGAAAAAAACAACCTCTCAAAGCTACTGTTATCAAAGACTCCTGCACACTTCCTCCTGCAATGGGGAAATGCTTAACATGCATTCGACTAGCATTTCATTTAATCTGCTGAACAGTTGTTTACATTTAGAAAAGAAACAGGTCTTCTAGGAACTTCAGATCCCCCAGGGCAGATGTGTCAGGACAAGCCCAATGCAGCGTCACACCCCAGTGTCAGAGTAGCAGCTCCTCTGCCAGTTCCCACAGGTTCAGAGGAGAGGGAAGCTGAGGAGAGCGAGCTCTGCTACATTCAGCATCTCCCTTGTCAGTACTCAGGATAAACCCAGCAGGGCCCAGGGACCGATAGAGTACATCCTCTGAACAAACCCTGATGCGGCAGCTTGACTGACGTCCTTTCACGAGTCACCACCAGTCACTGAACATCTCTTACCTCCCCAGTGAATAATCACAAACTAAATCTTCCCTATTGCAGAACTGTAATTATTATGATGCAGTTTCCCAGGGCTCTGCTGCAAAGCCACAGTGGTTGTGGTTTTTAAAGTACATCGTAAGCTATCCTATAAGATATCTCTCAGCCTTTTCAAGGCAAAGAAAATGACTATTCCAATAATACCTCTGAAAAACCTTTCTGTAAAAAGGTAGCTTCGAAATATGATGCTATTTAAGATTCCACAAGCAGTATGCTATTTTTTTCTTTATAAAAGTCTTTCCCTTATATAGAGTCCTAAGAAGTTGTTCCAGTAGCAGCTGGAAGAATACACTCCTCTGGATTTATGGCTGATGGAGAAGATAATACCAGTCTCGGTTTAGAAACGGCCAGGGCAAGCCACAACTCAAGAGACAGATTTTGCTTCTGCCACTCCCCTCAGGAAATAGAAGGGGAGCGAGGAAGAAAGGCTCAGCGGTTGGAAATTAAAACTATAACAGATTTAATGGCACAGGGAAAGGGAACAACATGTGGGAAAAAAAAGGGAAGAATATATATACAAATATATACAACCCGACTCCGACAACTGCCGATACAAGCTCCTGAAAAGTCCTTCACTGCAAAGCCAATGGGGATAAAA
>VZRW01014093.1:237732-298685 GCA_013398125.1 Aegotheles bennettii
AGAGAGAGAGACAGACAGACAGAAAGCCTGGAACTTCCTTTCCTCCTGGCTTTATAGAGCTTGGCAGGAAATAGGAGGGAATACTGCTACCCGGCACCCCAGACCCCTTTTCACAACAGGGTCCTAAACTCCATCCCTCCCTTTTTGGGTCTGTAAGATTTTGCCTGTCCCCTCAAACTATAACAACCATTCACCAAATATCCCAATTATATGTCAGCCCCAATAAAGACTTCTGAAATCTATAGACTTCATTGTATTCAGATATGAATTCCCACATCATATTCCCCCCTTGCTGCCTTTGTGTGCAGGAAGAAAATAAGCAGGTCAAGTCAGAAGCCAAATAGTACCGTAGACAATCCAGCAGTCTTGGTTAGAGTTTCCAAACAGGCGTAGGAAGTCCAGTATGCCAAAGTGTATACACTACACACTGGTGGAGGGGAGAAACTCTGTGCTGCATACTCAGTGAGTACATTTGCACCATAGACACAATTTAATCCAGTCTGCACTCTGAATGCACACAGGCTAAACGCATCAGTGGATGTGTAAAACCAGCCAAGAGACAGCCTGGAATAAACCTTGAGAAGCTATAGCACAAAATGTATCACACATCGCTCACACTTAAAGGCATCAGGAAAAAGTTCTAGATGAAGATAATAATAAAGACTGAAAGAAAGAGAAGGAGGATGACAGACATAGAGAAGGCTGAAATGTTCAATACCTTCTATGCTTCTATCTTTGCAGACTATATTAAACATGCTTGGCAAAATTAGCTTGAGCAAGAGAAGAGAAGCACAGGTAAGAGCAGGCATAGAGCAGGGTATTTAAATAAGTCAGATGAATTCAAATTGCCAGGGCCTGATGAAACTCACCTTGGAGTGTTTAAGGAGGTAGCCAGGGCAACCTCCAAACCATTAGTGATTATCTTCAAGAACTCACAGAGAATGGTGAGTTCCCAGAGGCCTGAGGAAAGACAACTAACAACTTTGAAAAGTGGAAAAGATGAACCTAGGGATTTATAGACAAAGTAGCACTGCACTGATACCCGTAAAGATCCTTGGACAAATTATTAATAATCGGTTTTTAATCTTCTGAATTATAATAAACTGAAAAAAAAGACAACTTAGATTTCTCAAGAGCAGATCACATCAGACCAAACTCTTTAACATCTGTGATAGTATAACTGGCTTTGCAGAGAGTGGAGAAGCTGCAGATGTGATGGATTTTGCCTTTTGTAAGGTTTTTGAAACAGCACATCATGGCATTCTCCTACATGAAGGAGGAAAAGAGAGTCATTAGTTTAGTCTAAGGTGGATGCATTACCCTCTGTATTCAAAATTATCAACATTTTACTATCACTTTAGGAGGGCACTTCAATAAAAGTCTAGCTGAGGCTTAGTTCTGTTTAATTAACTCAGTAAAAACTTGCGTGATGGAACAGAGATTCCAGCTACAAAATCTGTGGGCAACAGCAAGCTGGTTGAAAGCACTCTGGATGAAAAGCTTACAGTCAATAATGATCTTGATCAAGTGTAGAAATGGTTTGAAATCAATAGGATGAAATTCAATACAGACTGCAGAATGGATGTAGGAAGGAAGAAAGAATGCACAAACACAAAATGTGCAATAACTGGCAAAGACTGTAACAGACTCTGGGCTAAGTGAGAGTAAACAATGTGCTCCAAAAACGGCAAGTGTCTTTATGAGACGTACTGACAGGAGCATCACGACTACAACAAGGTCAGTTGCTATTCCACTCGACTTATCTCAGTACAGACACAGTCTTACTGAAGTACTTTGTCCCGTTCTCCTCCACACTTTAGGAAAGATGTAAACAAACTGGAAATTTCCCAAGGGAGGGTAAAAATAATATGAGATTAAAAAATGTGACTTATCAAGGTAAAAGGAACTGATAGAGAAGACTAAGGAAGAACTGCTTAACCTCCTTCACTATGAAAAATCATTATAAACTTGATGGTTATTGTTCTCTGCATCTACCTGTGTAGTATAGAATTTAAGCAAGAAAAAAAATAGGCTAGGTATGAAGCAGGACTTTGTATTTATAATGCATAGTAACCACTAAAGCAGGTCATAGGTAGAGAGGTTGTGGAATATCTACCACAGAAATGGTTTAAATGTGCATTAAAGAAACACCTGCCAGTGAACATTTAGACAAAGGACAGACTAGATGTGCCACTGAGGTCCTTAAACTTCTGTAGTTGAATCACAAATCCACAAAAAGCTTGTCTCTGGGACAGGTACAGACTCCACATAAGGCAGTCTCAGGTCACCCTCTCATTTCCAAAATACAGGAATTTTGTTCTCTGGGACTGGAAGCCTGGGAGATCTCCACCATCTTCTGGAATGTAAATCCTATTCCCACTCAGAGTAATGTAAATGTGATGTTTTGTTGTTTTCCTCCAAACTTGTATAAGCTTTTGGTTATTTTCCCAAATACTTATTGGTCCAATAAAAGACATTTTCTTACTACAAATTTTGTCTCACCGATGTCCTCTGACAATCTTATGAATAGTACTGAAACTGAATGTTAAGGCATGTTAAATTACTGTGGTCTCTGCTGTGGTTTCAAACATTTAAAGATGCAAAATGAAAGTTATGCCTTACACTTAACAGCATTGCTGTGCTTTGAAGAAAAAAACATGCCCATATAGCCCTTTGTTTGAGCTACATCCTTCTCATTAAACACATCCACTACTGAAATTATCATAGTAGATGTGCAGTTGTCATCTTACCAAAGATCTTAGAAAATCAGATTCATGCTATCCCACCAAGTCTCTCGTTACCTTTACTTATTCCTTACTCTGTTCAGAGGACCCAGCCATGTTGTAGCCTTTTGTAGGGTGAGATGAATCTAGACAAACATTTCTTCACCCACCTTACAGAATCATAGAATGGTTCAGGTTGGTAGGGGCCTTTAAAGGTCATCTAGTTCAACCCTTCTGCAGTGAGCAGGGAATTCTTCAAGTAGACCAGGTTGCTCAGAACCCTGTCCAATCTGACCTTGAATGTTTCCAGAAATGGGGCATCTACAACCTCTCTGGGCAACCTGTTCTCAGCCTACTCTGAAAAATCTGATAATTTTCAAACATTTATTTGCCATTCAAGCTTCTTATGGGCTAGACCAGCAATATAATATTTTCTTCACAAGCAGTTGCATCTCTTTCTCATGCTGCTGCATCCTCTAAACTGCTGCAACATGGTATTAGTGGAAATTGTTACCATTATGTCTGGGCAATCAACTGCTTATGATTATCTGGCTGGAAACGAATGCTGTATTCATAAGAGCTAACAGTTAATGATATTTTATTAGAAGATAAGTTCAAGGATTGGCATCTTACTCTGCTGCTGTTATGCAAGACCAACCTTCCCAATTAAAGCTCCGTTAAATCTAACAGATTTGCTTCGTGTCTGTCATTTGTAGCTACACTAAAAATTTTTTTCTCTTGTTTTGTATTGTTATCCACTCGTAGATTATGAAGTAAACGCTGCCTTGGAGGTAAAACCACATATGAGCAGCTAAATACAGAATTTGGCCCTCTATTTTCAATCTGCACAAAACCAGATTGTTTACTTGATTGACGCTTTGTGAATTTTATTAATTACACAGTAGTTCCTCAGTCCTATTTTCTGAGCTGTGAACTGCATTTTTTACTATTTTTATGACTTTTGTATTTCCCCCTATTGCAGAGTATTATTGTTATCTGTATTTTCTGCTACTGATCTGTTTCCTTTTCAACCTCATTTTTGATATGCAGCCAACAGCAATGAACCAGCAGGTTGGTTAATTTTTGAGTAAAAGTGTGCAGCTGGTGTAAATCAGTGTTACTCCATTATTAATTAGAAAAGTTGCACTGTGGAGATATTTGACACTATCTATCTGATGCTATATAAGTACTTGAATTCTCAGTATCTGGAGGGTTCACTTCTTTTTTTTAGCATGATGCAATACTTTGTTCCTACCACAGTGTTCTTTGTAGTCAAAGCTGAATCCGTGAGCAACAAATCTGACACCGTAACACATTTACCCTTAATTCAGAGCAGTGTAAGCAGACTAGAGCCATTTTTTGTCATTTTATTTTGCTCTCAGACTGACATGGAGTTAGAACCTCTAGTCTATTCCTCCTTTCATCCTAAGCTCTCCCAAGAGGAAACCAGCTGACTTCTGGGAAAAAACACTTGAAGTGGTGACAAAAAAACAAACAAAAAAACCCAACCCACAGGACATTCCACTGTATACCCATGGACCACTGTCACTGTACTCAACATTTTGTCTTGTATACTTCCAGAGAGAAACAAAACAAAAAGGATGGAGGCTTTGTTGCCTGGTCTAAGGACAGGGAAGTTCAGCGGTGATAATGAAAAGTAATTACAAGTGACCATCTGGTAGAGCACTTGTTTAGATGAACCTAATTGAAGCTGCAGGCAAATGCTAGTACATACTAGGAATGCTGCTTCAACACACCACACTACTACCTTTGTTAGAAAAACCTTCAGGTAATTTAGCATCTCAGAAAAAAAGTAAACTTTCACATGACTGAGCATGTGAATCCTGCAGAAATCAAAAACAGAATAAGATATAAAATAGAGGGTCTGAATCCCTTTTTTTTTCCCTCCCTGAAATATAGGACTGCAGACATAGTACTTCACTGCTATGGCTGCTGTGCTTTGGAGCAGTCTTGGCTTCAAGAGAAGCAGATTTTACTCTGACCCTGCAGCAAGTCTTTTCACCTCTCACTGCCCCAACATTCTCTATCTGTAAGGTGGGGAAAAAATGATGGCTGCATCAGGAATGCCCCCCCACCCCTCAAAATCCTAGGAAAGGCCAATTCTTTAGGATTTTTGTGAGATTATAATGTTGGCCTGCACAGCTTGCTTAGCAGAGTTTGAGGGTATCGGCAATATCATGAGGACGTAACATGCGTTTGATCACACAGGTCTGTGAATGCATTATAGCATTATAGCAACCACTGTTCAAGACAGCGAAGAGTTGTGTAACTTCAAATGCTAGGTATGCAAAAATAGCCCCAGAGTCTCCATTTACATAGAAGGTAGGCAGCAGTTCTCTATATCAAGCCAAACTTGTTTCAGAAATAAGTGAACACCACAGGAAATACATCTGCATTAAAGCTTAATTCCTACATGGGTAATGTTTGCTTGTAACATCCTCTGGATGATACACTGAGGAAAGAAATGCTGACTAATCAATATATACTTGCCTCTTGTAAATTTTTAACAGGCCCTCCCAGCTTCTGTTTAGGCAGAACTGCACACATGCACTCTTCCAGCTGCATTTTTCAAGATGCAAACCCAGGCAACAAATCAATAAATATCATCCACTGTCCAACAACCATGTTCACGCCAACATTCATCAATACTTCTACTCTCACCATCTGGGAAAGCAATACTGCAACTTCCAATATGTATACTGGTGTTCTCTTGGACACAGGTAATGTACTCTACACACATTAGATAGCAGCACGGATGTCAGCACCCATAGAACACTAACAGAAATATCTGCACATCTGAAAATATCCCCAGTAACACCCTCTTATTGTGGAAATGGAGCCTTTGAATTTGCTACCAAAGATTAGAAGAGTTTATGAGGAGGCAAATTCATGCCATTGGCCACTCTGCTTCTTGAGCAGCCTCACATACCCAGGTACAAAACTGCACTACCCCCACAGTCAGCAATAACTCTGCTACCACTATGCCACCAACCCTAATACCAGCATAACTGCCCCTGATTTATTTGACAGGGTGTTTTGTTGGGTTTTTTGTTAAAGTTAGACCCCATTAATGAACCCAAACTTTCATTTTTAAAATGCAAGAAGGGTTTTCAAAAACAAACTTATTTTTTCTGTAAATAGGCAGGCCAGAGCAGGGATAAACATCTTAGCAGCATGGAATATTAAGTTAAATGGAGCATTCAGGCTAGTTAGTTCAGCTTATAAGCCACCACATATTAACTGCTTTGGCCCATACAGTATTATGCAGGTAAAGAATTTGATGGAGAGCATAAAACTAATCTCTGATCGTAATAAAAAAAGACTCCTAAATGACATCAAGATTGCCACTTAAAGCACCCTGATAACATTTCCATTTTTTGTTTCCACAGTTGAGAGGCTTGAGTTATGTATCGTTGAGAGAAAAACATGTCCCTAAAGGAAGACAAATTAAAAGCCATGCAGATAGTCAAGTAGGGAAGCTATTCAAAACCAGAGTCAATTTTGACCGCAGCAGATGCTGATGAAGGCTTACACTAAAAATGACAGACAATATAATTCGCACAGAAGTGCAAAAATTTGCAAATATTTATTGAGAATCTTCCCCTCCTAGCTTTCCTAAGCTTCTCCTACCCTTGATATTCTAATGGAAATGCTGAGTTAACTACAGAAGATATCTAGCATGGAAGCTACATATCTTAGTGAAAGAGATGTAAGAGGTTTCTTGTAAAACATTTCCCAGTTTCCTCTCAGTTTTTTGAGGCCAGGCTTCTGTTTGGCAATTGTTTACAAGAAAACATTTCATAAGAAGGAAGCCTCTGGAAGCCCACAGGATCACACATGGATAATTTCCCCAAAGCTGCCTTCTGTGGTCTTGGCCAGAAGGAGGATGGGGCTGATGGTGTGCATCGTGACCGGTTATGGGCAGGGTGTGGATACCTCACTACACTGAGGCCATGACTTTAGGCTGAGTGGGAAGCCACACACCCAGTTCCACCCCAGTTCCCTGTTGATAGCAAGTAAAGGAATGGTCCTTTTGCCAGTCTGATTTTTTACTTTACAGAAACAGTTATACTGGTCCTTAATTTTTCCTTTTCTGACCCAACAGAGCTTGCAGCTCTGACACAGTCTTTGGCACTACCTGTAGACAGAGCAGCTGTACCAGGCACAACCTAAACAGCTCCTAACAAGGAAAACATGGTTGATGACTCATCTCTGACTGCATTTTAATACAGAAACTCAGAGTTTTATCTTCAGTTCCTGGTAAAGCCAACGCTTGTCAAAGACCAGCACGACATAGCCATAACACAGTGTTTGTGCACATTGCAGCAGTGGTCTCTGTTTCTGTGGGTTTTTACATCCCTCAACCAAAAAACCTATGTTCAAGCTTCTGAAACTAAATGTAGTAAGTGGGAATTGAACTTTATATTTTCAACATTGTTTAAGGCATTGTATACTCCTATCTTATGATATCCATGCGTAAGATCCTATAAACATACAGGCTATGAACTAATCTTTACAGTGTTTCAGGAGGACTCATCTGCTGTCAAAGTGCACTTCTCTCCACCAAGCTAGAAACAAAACATCCATGGATGCTAAAACAAAGCTTCAAAATTATATCACTAAAGGTTCAAAAAATACCACATTGTCCAGCTCCCTTCAACAAATGCCAAGCTGTGAACAGCAAGAGAAAAGATGCCATGAGTGTCAACTCTGGTGGACCTGTTACTTAGGAAGTGAACTGCAACTGCCAACTTCTCGCAGTTCTTCCCAAGTTAATTTCATCACAGCTGAACATGATAAAATAGATTAAAAAGAAAAAAATAGAAGAAAGAAACTGTTTCTATCTAATTCTGCTTTAAAGAACTGATCAGGCTCTCTGCTGCTCTCCATGGGGTTAGGATTGTGAAATTCTATAATATTCACAAAATAGTTTATATTTTAAAGAGAAAATAAATAGGTGAGATTTAATATTTTTATATTGTTTCCATTATTTTATATTATATTTATATCATTATTTTATGACATTATATTATAGAAATGTGTCTAAAATATGAGAAACTACTGACCCCCATGAATAGGTTTGGCCTAAGCGTATGTGATAATTTAAAACTGAATCTTTCTAGGAATTGCATGATACAATCAACTCAGTCAAGCATCCTTGTGCAATGACTGTGTGCTGAAGGAATAGTGTTTATAGTCAATAAAAGACACAATCAAGTCAAAATTTATCCTATAAATCACCTTGTAATGGTTTTGACTGAAGTATCAGGTCTATTTATAATATTTTGGGTCTTATTTTTTTACATATATAGTTATTTGATGTTTAAATTAAGAAAAATAAACACTTTAGAAGTATGCTCCTTACATATAGTGAACAGCAGAAAAAAAGAGAAATAGCTTAACTAATTCATTATTTAATTCAGCTACCTGCCACTCTCACTCTTNCACAGCTGAACATGATAAAATAGATTAAAAAAAAATAGAAGAAAGAAACTGTTTCTATCTAATTCTGCTTTAAAGAACTGATCAGGCTCTCTGCTGCTCTCCATGGGGTTAGGATTGTGAAATTCTATATTATCACAAAACAGTTTATATTTTAAAGGGAAAATTATTTTATATTATATTTATATCNAAAATTTATCCTATAAATCACCTTGTAATGGTTTTGACTGAAGTATCAGGTCTATTTATAATATTTTGGGTCTTATTTTTTTACATATATAGTTATTTGATGTTTAAATTAAGAAAAATAAACACTTTAGAAGTATGCTCCTTACATATAGTGAACAGCAGAAAAAAGAGAAATAGCTTAACTAATTCATTATTTAATTCAGCTACCTGCCACTCTCACTCTTCTTTTGAAAGCAATTACAAATTTTATGAATTGAGCAGCATTCTCTAAAATGATTTTTTTCTTATGAGAAGTTTAAAAAATAAGTATGAGACTAAGTAAATCTTTCCTAAACTATGAAGGAAAGTAAGGGTTCAGTGTAGCCCCTTACAAAATGTAAAAGCTGTAAAATGCTGTTCTCAATAGCAATACAGGCTCAATAGGTAGAAAAATTTGTGCCATTCTTTCAGTCAGCTGAAGAAACACCATTTAAGATCTGCCTACACCTACGCCATGCCACAATTTAACTACACTACACCCAAGATGTTCTATCCTGTTCTCAAAAGATGTTCATTACCCTCAGCGTGCATAAAAGGGTTTTCAGAGGAATGCAGTATTACATTGTCTAACTCTTTTTGAAATTCCATTGGAGAGAAACAAGTTCTTTAGGTCCATTTTGCTGAGACCAAGAAAGAACATTTTTCATCCATAGCGATTTACTAAGTTGCATGAGTAGCACTTGTCAAACAATTCCTACCTGACATTAAAGCATCAAACTGACAATTGAAACTGTGTTTCTACATCAAGCACACAGTGCTTGAGTATCAAAGGTATCCCTTTTGTAATCAACTAACGTAATTACATATGTATATTATATACATAATTGCATGCAACGGTGATAATGTAGTGTATTAACTCGCTATATTTAGACACATCATCAACCTTTGTACAGTTCAACTCTCTGGACACATCTCTAATCTTCTTGCATAATGTTTCATTAAAATTAATAGTTTACAAAGGACATTGATTAGAGTTCTCTGGATCTGAATTGTGGAAAAAAATCACAATCAGGAAGTGATGCAACTGAGAAAAATAAAAGAACACATAGAAAAGCAATAGAGATAGAATTTCCATCAGTTTGTATTATTTGAGTTTGACTGCATGTATCAGCAAGACCGTAAAAAATCCAGCTTTCACATCCTATTTGTTCATTACACTTTGTGAACACCGAGGCTTAGTATCAGGAGTTTAATGCGCATTAATAATAATGTGGTAACTGGAAGGAAGCAGAAAAGAATCTCACTACAGTGAAAAAGCCTTGGGTCAGCACTTTTCCACCAAGCCAACAAAAACAATGTGATATATAACACATAAGGCTTTAGTGTAAAACAGGAATACTCAATAAATCTATGACACAGTCCTCATGGATATTATTGACAAACAACAAGGACTCTGATTTTCAGAAAGCTGAGAAGGACAGCTCTTTAGGGAACTAAATATGAGTGCTTGTTGTGTGTGAACTCCTGCTAAAAAAAAAATCACACGTGCCAGCCACCCTGCTGCAGGTCCAAGACAAAGTCACAGTGGTGCAGAAAGCACAGTGTAGTAAGTTCTTTTACATCTACTGGATAGAGACCTAAGAAAGGAGTAGTAGCTGAGTCCCAGATACTTCTCAAATATTTCTGGCAACCTTCTGCCACCAACTATGATAGATATTAGGTTGACAAACAAGCTCAACAGAGAACATCAACATCCTGGACAAACATGTTCTGCTCCACATTTCTGGGCATCACTCAGAACCAAGTTGTGCTTGGAAAGACAGTGGCTTGCAATAGCTTCTGGTAAGGAGAACCACAGCACATTTCTGTGCCTTCTCTATGTCCAACTCACCCAGACTGAAGGCAACCTACAATACAGCACAAAATATGTTGAACTGAACTCTCAACAACAGCTCTAAGCCTGTGACTAAGTAATATTTCTGAAAAAAAAAAACAAAAGCAAGAAGAAAAGTGGACAAATCTAGATTTAAAAACAGGTTTGTACCCCTGTTTGACTGACAGGGCAAATAAACCCCAAGGATATTCTCTGCACAAGGCAAATGAAACAGAAATAAGGGATGGGAAAGGTCAATGCAGTGGCATGTGGAATACACATGCGTACGAAATGAGTAATATATGCTCAAAAAAGACTGCATTGCAGATACTAGCATTCACACTGAAATCCATAGACAGAATTTAGCCCCACACCGAACATTTTGGGAAAACAGTACCTCTCAGAACTGCAGAACTGCTTGCAGCAAGCTCAAATGATGGATCTATATATTAGTAGTTACCTGCTGCTGTAGGGCATAACAGTCCCACTAAATACTGAGCTATAAATTGACTTTTCCAGTGCTAAGTGGCAGTAGTATTTAAGAATTAATAATTCATTATTAATTACTAATTTTATTACCTATAATGTAATTGGGCTCACGAATATTTATTTCCCCACATATACTTCACCATCCTTTTTCCTTTTTCAATTTTAGCACTCCTACAGTGATTATATGTCTTTTTGTTATGCTAAAAATGTTCCGGTTTGAAATATTCACCTCTCGAATAGCCAGATAATCTTCCTGTTATTTTTCTTTTGTATAAAGCAATGCAAAAATGAATACTCATTTTCACTTTAATGGGAGCTTCCAGCTTCTAACCCCCTCTGTGAGTTTTACTGAAATGTTTCATGTGTGAGCACACAGTTCATTGTTTCATCTTAATCATCTTGCTTTCCAGTCCTCTGTCAAACTCTTCCTCCCAGGTCAATATCTGCTATCTTTGCCACTGGCAGCATTACAATTTTGACACAGGTCGAAGAAAAAGACTTCAATATCTCCTCATAAAACCAGCACAGCAAACACTGCACAAGGCTTTGTCCAGTGGTTACCCAGCATGAGGCTCCCCAAAAGGTAGTGGAGCTCCTTCCAACCCAACATTCCCAGCTGGAGCTCTTCTCCCAGCTACAAACGATGACACTGGCTCATTGTGTTGATCAGTACCATGCCCATCTACCACCCTACTACCACCATGCAAATCAAAGCACCAAGGAACCAGCATAACCTTACAGCCTCTACCTCAAGGAAAATCAGACTTAGCAGAGGGACTTGCAAGAAAAAGTCCTCACCCAACTCCCTTCCCACTCTTCTGTTACTCCTGAAGGGCAGCTGGTACCAGAGGCACATAAGCTACCTGGACACTTACAGAGAGCTTCTCCCATCACTCCCATCTCACCCTACTCCACTTTCAACCTCCTGCTTTTATTCAGCATTTGCTTTTGCACCTTATTGCACACTCTTTCCATCAGAGCTGATGTCTTCCATTCTATCTTCACAAGCAAGGCCCTGAGACTGTTCTCAAGTGCCTAACACAAATAGCAATATACTGCAAGATTCAGACCATTTCCTTAGCAACTTTTGGAACTCCTTTTGGCTTGCAGATTTACGTTTCATCTAGTCACCCTTCTTAACTGTCCAGCACCAAATTTAATATGTGCTCATTAATACAGTAAGCCTTTAAAATTAGGATACAGCTTGTGCCAAACTGGAATATAACATCCAGACATACAGCTCTGGCCCAGTAACTCCTTGTATCTTGTCAGGGAATAGGTGGTCTTTACACAAATCAAAATGGTAAAAGGAATCCTCTGTTACATTAAAACATCAAACTCATTGCCCTGGGCTATGAAAACCAAGTAGGATTTTTAAAAGTATTTTACAGACAGTAAGTGTTTTTATGGAAAAGATACAAGGAAAGAAAGGTACAGAAGATGTCTTCTAACCCTGTCTTGTCAGAGTCAGCACTTTTGTTTTTGCAGCAGGGACACCTTTTTCTTGATCTTTCTATCACTTCTAGCTGGGATTTATCATCTCTGCTACTGTCATAGGATTGTTTATGCCACTTCTTCATGCAAATTATAACAAATTACTCTTCAGAATTACTTGTGAATTTGCTAAATAATGAAGTCAGAATGCCTGCAGTTCCAAACGTCTACCAAGCTGTGAAGGCTGAGAGAGAGTGCTAAGAAACCCCTACTAAATATACTCATGTGAGCCAGTAGCAACAAGGACTCCCATGTGCCTGCCCCAGGCAGCCCTGCCATGCCAAGCACTCCTGGTTCTGGCGCCATTTGGGCACTGGGTTCTTCAGCCCAGTGGGCTTGAAGCTGCTGAGGGCCAGGCTTGAAGCTCAGTTAGCAATATGGGTCTGCCATCCAGCCAGAGGCTCCAGCTCCTTGGAGTCTGAGTTCAGACAGTTCTCAGCATCAGCTTTTGGAAAGAGGGGCTATGCTTATACCATTAAGTTAAAGGTATCTGAAGAAGTTTCAGATGTGGCAGGAGAACACAACTGCCACAACCGTGACAATGTCAGAAGTGTCCCTGATGTGGTTTTGGCCCATTCCAAATAACATTACTTCCAACTTTATGGAAGTAACATGACTGAAAGCTTAATATGTGCCTGAGACTAGTCACAGTAGTGGTTTGGATGTGGCTCCCCTACCTCATAGGATAAGAGAGTTTAATGGCAGAGACACCAACTGTTTTGCCTCAAGTGGCCTGATGCTGTATCTCCCTTGCCAAACAGCGCAGCACCTCAGATCAGATCTGCAGAGCAAAGCAGCACTGCTGGGGAGTCCGTATCTACACTAGACACTTACATGAGTCCTGTGTTTGACAAGATTTCTTCTGCTCCTGTGGTCTAAGTGTACATTTGTAGCTGGAGCACATCAGGTGCCTTTCTGAATACGCGTTTGGTCATTTGGTTTCACGTGAAAGGAATTCACCTCAGGTGCTCCAAGCCCACCCTGCTTTGTTACCAAAACCGTAAGTAATGTGAGGAGATGCACTTCAAAAACTACAAAAATTATTCTCCCATAAACAAAGGAGTGTTTCTGTCCCTTATTGATGGTTGCATATGTGTTCATTCTAGTGTTTAGTGATGTTTTTCACCCATGTAGCTTCCTGACTGCACTTGATCTATTCAGTGAAGTCAACCATATACCACAAAATGCATTTGCAGATAGGTTGCTGTTGTGACTTTTGTAGAGATGTGTTGGTGCCCTTTACATGTTAGACAATGGAAATGTTAGACTCAATTTGGTGTTTGTTGATCGATGGCTATTTTGCTTTCAGTGATTAATATGGCCAAGTTTGGGAACTGTTTGAAGACTTAGATATTCTGGGAAAAAAATAAAATCATGCTTCTTTTCTCCTCTATCTAGTAACTGCTTAAATAATTTTCTTCACACATTTCAGTATCACATGGAATGAATTAAGATTTGTATAACTTTCTGGTGTTTCATTCAAAATTTTGGTCTATTTTGATGTATAAATTATCTTAAGAGTTAACATTAATCTTAAATTACAAGAAATGTTCTGTTTAGTATAAATGCTGTGTTACCTGAGAATGTGGCATTTTCAACAAAAGAGGAATTATGTGTGTTTTGGAGAGCTGTTGGGTTTTTTAACTGATTTTTCTATAGATAGTTTTGTGACATTTTTGAGAAAGATGATGGTGTTGAGAAATAGTGATGTTGGAGTAAAATATGGAATTCAATTAAATTCTAGATTTGAAGAATGCAAATGGAATTTTTACCATATTAATAGTTAATATATTTGAATGCTTGTATATCAGCTTTCATCTTTTTATTTCCATTTTAATGACAAGGGAGCATCAAGGACAATTTCTGGCACATATATTACATAGGGTGTTTCAAAAAGATGGAACCAATTTCAATTGAAGGTCCATTTCAAATGAGTCTTTTTGAAACATCCTGTATATATATAAACAAAATGTTAATTTTATATCTCTAGTTTACAGTTACATCTAGGTACACAGATTCATTCTCATGTATCCCTTCTTACATGTGCAAACTCACCTTCCACGTACAGAAATTGAAACTCCTTATGTTTGACCATCACTGAAATTAACAGATTTTGTACGAGGGAGAATTACAAAATCAGGCTCAAATATTCTATATTGCATCTATTTTCCCTATTATGACTAGGAAAAGAAGAATCCTTATATCAAATCATCTGGAACTTTGGTCAAAATAATGATGTCCATGTAGACACAGATGACATGGTTACAGTAAAAAAGCAAATGAAATGTCATATCATGCCATAAATCCATTAGGTTTAAAAATAAGGGAATAGCACAAAACTTGATATTTCAGACTTAAATTTCAAGGGGATCACTATTGCTACTCCTCTAAGTTTAACCTTCAAGAATTTGGTTCACATCTCCTTTTTATCAGTGTACCTTGCATGACTTCAACAATGTTACCAATACACATTGAGAGGAGAGTTTGACCCTACATTTTCACAACTATTAATATAGACTGTGATACAACAAAGTCAACATATACAGCTAAAATAGTCTGCATGGCATTCCTTAGCATCAGTCTCTTTAGTCTTAATACAGTGCATAGCCATATATGACCCTTGTCTGTGTTTATGTCAATGACCACAGGATGTTGTTCAAGTCTGAAACAGCTTGGTCTTCACCTATATTTTAAAGGTCAAGAGTGTTGTTTCTGAGTGTTTAGAAAGTCAGTGTGATACGATAATGAATGTGGGTAACATTTTACTGTACCTTGTGAACTTAAATGAAACAGGATTCCTGTTTTGAACCCAGGAATAACGTGAAAAAATTAATTAGGAAGCAAATTCACACTACATTTTGTAGTGGTTGCTCATTCCACAGCCTTATCCCAAAGAAAAATGCACGTGTGCTGTGCAAGAGCTAAGACCACATGCACAGGCAACCTACTACAGACTTGCTGGAAAACTCTGCTGAAACTTACATTACCCTTTTTTCAGTTATTCCATTGTGGTATTTTTTTGACTATTACCTACATTATCTATATAAATAAAACCACTACTATTTTATTCATCTTGCTTAGGTAAATTTTTTCAGAGCACTTGAGTGCTTCTCTTTCCAGAAAATATGTATTAACTGTGGAACATGAATGAAGAGATCTTCTAAACAGAATTTTTTTTTTAGATATTTTTCACTAATAGTATGTCAGAAGAAAAAACTTCTACTCATTGGGCTGTTAAACTCAGTCCGTTACAAACAGTGAATGTGCAAAAATTCCGTACGCCTGTGAAAGTACTGAGTTAGAATGAGATTTATAGACCTCTCTGAGGGAAAGGTCTTCAGGAGCCACTGGACTATTAAATCCTTTGTGTTTATGTGTTAAGCTTTCAAGTCAATCCTTTCAATATGAACATGATAGGATTTTTTTGATAAATATTACCACTCTTCAAATAAAATATTTTCATCAAAAGGTATTTTACCAGTTCTATCTGCCACCTACTAAGATAATTGAGGCTCTGGTTACGGTTTTTTTCTCATTTTAAAGAGCAGCACATTTCAGCTAAGACTTAAACAACTTGTCATTTTGACTTATGCCTGGAGCGAACAGCATGTATTCCTATACCTACAGCCTTTGGCACCATTCACATCTGCTCCTGGGCTCAGTTACAAAATGAGTAGTTTAAAAATAGTGTAAATAAATGTTCATACAGATATTCTTTTCTTTATTGCTTTCCTATATCTTAGTCCCACTTCAGGGTTTTAATGGCCTTGGCACAGTCAAATACAGCTTCTGCCAACTTTAACCCATGTTACCTTTTCAAGTAGCTGGAACAGTTTGCCATAACACAGACAGGTGCTCTTAAATAAAGTTTGATTTTCACAGGATGCTTAATGGCATAATCAAATCACCCATTTAGATAATCAGGTGCTTATGCACACACACTCAGGAGTATCTGACAAACACACGACATTGTGCAAGCCCAACTGCTCAAAAATCAGCCCTCTCAAGGACATGCCTAAACCAGGTCCAACCCAGAGCCTGTTCCCTAAGACACAGGGTAATGAAGTTTCCCTTCGTTAAAAAAATAGCCCAAGTCTGCACAGCACCCAGTTCCTGTGCTGGTCTTTAGTCTCCCAGGAGAGAGATATTCTTATAAAGTGAAGTCTTAGGTGTTTCCTCAAGCTTGAGTAGTCATGATATAAACTTTTCTCCACTCCTCTTTTCTTTCAGTACCTTTGAAGTTGTGGAGGCGGCAACATCTGCCAAAGTGCATCAGACAAATTGGCACTCACAGCTGAGCAGTGGTTCTCTCCTAAATGTATTTCCAGAGGTTGATGTGAATGCAGTATGAACAGGTAACTATGATGAATCTTATCTACTCATAAAGATTAATTGGTTCTATTTGCTGCTTCTGCTATTGTTATTTAAGGAATCAACAACCTAATTTGCATTAATACTCTGCAGAAAAGAGTATGATTTAGACTACTATGAAGATAAAATTAGAAATGTGTAGGTAATTTATTTGCTCAGCCATGTGTATCAAAACAAAATATGTTTCTCTGCATATTCTGACCAACTAGCCACCCCATAATATTTTAAGACTGTGTAATATCAAAATTAAATATGTTTTCATAACTGTAGTTGTCAGGATCATAGCTCAGTGTATTTTCTTTGCACAAAACAGGTAAATTTGAGTGAGATGGTAAAACTAAAGGGTACATTTGCCTTGGGAATTAATCAACAGCCTACATGGAATATGCACTTTGAATTTCTTTTTGCTAAAATAATGGAGAGTACGGAAATTATTCATGTTTTAAAAATTAATACTCCTTCAAGGAAGAGATGCAGACACACAGTTTAAACTAAGAGAGTCAGAGTAATCAACAACAACCTATGCATAAAGCAAGACACCCTCTAGACCCACAGCAGCATGGGACATGGGCAACAAAATATTCGGCCAGGTTTTACCTAGCAAGAGGGATAAGTTCTTTACAAATGATAGACAGTATGAATAAAACACCTATAATCTCATCTATAACTGAGTGGTTCCAGGAGGGAAATGAAAAAGTAACTGAAGTACCAGCTGCATTTCTTGTTTCATTAATCATCATTCACTGGAATAAGTGTGTGTTGAGCCAGTTTGAATGGGGCCAGATAATATTCTGGAAAGTTGCATTAGGAAAATGCTTCAGTTCTCAGCAAAATCTTTGAGCCCAGGACTTCCATTATATGTGAAATAACTGCATCCTCCTTTATTTTTTAAAATAAGTGAACAAAAAACCCCAAACAAAACTGGGAATAGAGTTCCCTTTTCTAGGTCTGGGTAGATGATCATGCAACTGCAGGTGTGAAAGATTGCAAGGGGAGGCTTGTGGTGCCACAGTTGTAGCCATGAAAAATAAAAAACAAACAAAACTAATCAGAACAAACTAAACCAAATGCAATGTATGCAAATTAACCTTGATCACCTTGGTTAGTAATTGTGTTCATTTTGCTCTTCCATATAATAGATGATCTCACTAGCTTGCCTCGGTACGAATAATTGTCCTAATTTCTTTCAATAGAAAACTTTGCTTTGAGGCAGAATTGAAGTCAGGCATACCACTCCTCTCTGATCAGAAACAGTGAGGCAAGAAAGAACTAATCTCAAATAAAACTTTACCAGTTTATTTTGTGTGACAGATAACGTATTTCTACAGTCTCCCATGAGAACTCATATGGAGGAGGCTTAGAGGGCTATCAACACACTTTGTAACTCGTATCACATCGCATTAATCATCAGCTTATGCTAAAAAGGCCACCTGTCCTTGCCTGTTTGTTCCCTACAATGAAAAATGTTCTTCTATATTGCAGTTCTTCAATTAACCTGTATATTTGTTACAAGGTTTTGCACATTAACATCTTATACTGGAACCGCTAAATTTACAACTCTTCTTGTCAGAGTTTATGCCTCTGTTTTCAGGTATGAGGCAAATGAACTGAATAAAATGACACAAACGTGTTAGTTCTGTGCACAGCCTCTGACCACTTATAGACTAAAAGAAAAATATTCTTTTTTTAAAGTCTGGAATGTCCAGATAAGGGTCTTATAGTTCTATCTCCCAGTCTGGACCTGATGGTGAGATGCCATAAATTTAACAGACAAACTTGTGCTGATGGAACTTCTATCTGGTTTTTATGCTGAAGCAACCGGGATAAGCACCTGGGTTTTCAGGTATTTACCCAGAATAAACCCAATCTCAGCTACACAGCACAGGTCAACAAGGCACACAGCTTCAAACACTGATCTGAACTTTTTCTAACATTAAAAGAAGGAGGGCATTAGATCTCAGATCTGTTCCATTCTGCTCTACCTCCAGCCTGGCCGATAAGATGTTATAGACTTGTGCACCTCTAGGATGATAGCAATTTAAAATGATGAAAAACGTAAAACCAAGAGGAAAATACAGGCATGCTCCTCCACACCACTGTCCAGTCACCACATCGGTGGGGGAGCTCATCCTGATAGCCACAAACATCCTTGTTACTGAAGATAGTCACTTACCAAAACTATGCCTGTGTTATCACTTGATCTACACTATTGGATAGAGAAAAAAACAGCAAGGAGTAGAATTATGATGCAGACTAAAGGTTAAAACAACAAGAGATGGATTAAGAAGGTGTACAAGCAAAGGAATCAAAGGATGCTTTGTGTGTGTGATGACCTGGAACAGATCCTGCAGCTTTCAGCAGCCAATTATAGGTTTTACTTTGGTGAGATTTAACAGCTACTTGAGAAGCTTGCATCAGCAGATTCAGTTATTGTGGCTTTCAATAATTTTAGCACATAGAGAACTAGAGATGGATACTAATTACTTTGTTTGTATAAGAGCCAGCTTTTTTTGTTGTTTTTGTAAACACATATGATCCAAGAGCAATTTTCCAAGCTATGAAGTGGTAAAGGTAAATAATATTATTGCTCATGTAAATATTTGCAAAATATATAACGGAGAGGTATCCTTTACTGTGGCAGTACTAACTGTTCACCAGTTAGAAGGAAGCTCTAAAGCCTGCTGCCTTTGTATGTATGTTGCTAGCTGGGTATTGTCACTAACTTGTAAATAAGATTTAGTTCAAACTACACAAGTTGCCTCCCCTCCTCTTTTCCTGGTTGCAAGAAGAGACACTGCAGAGGAGAGGGAGAATGAATGTTAAACACATAACATAGGAAAAAGAACACTCTTACAGAACTATGGTCCTATATATGAAAGAGATATTTTAATTTTTTGTTTGTATTTTAACACTTTTCCTTCATACTTCATATGACTACAGAAGTAGCACTTCAGTGAGAGAATAGGCTAAAGATACATTATATTCTTCACAATAAAATCCCAAATTCAGTCCCCCATGATTTGATATCATTTATATACCCCACTAGAAACATAACCTACATAAAGAAGATTGATTCTTCACATTAAAAGTGGGGGAAGGAGGGGAAGTTGTTTTGTTTTGTTGTGGTGTTTGTCTTGGGTGGTTTTTAGTGTTTTTGTTTTATTTCAGAGTGTGTTTTTTTAAGTGCAAGGAACCAAATACAAATGGTTTTGGATTTTCTTGAAGTTGACCTGCAGCTATACTTTCACTTCTCCCACGATAATTACCACATCAGGCAGAACAATTTGAAATTTACACTTAATTGATCAAATAATCAACCCTAAAAATCTTAGGCCTTACTTGGGTTTCTTTTTCACATAAAGAATCCATATAAATGCTTGAGCTTTTAGTGTTTTCCTCCAAATCGTCGAATAGATGATATAACAAAATCATCTATAGTCAATTCATCCTTTTCCAGCACTAATGGAACTACCTTAGATTCTGTTTCATACCTAGATATTACTAGCTCAAATGTAAAATAATGATGCTATGATTCTATAACATAGTGAGACACCCAATTTTTGTCTCTAGATTCCCTTGTGTGGAAGTCACTAGAGAACTTCTACCACTGCTGTGATGGGCAAAGGCTGTTCCAGGTGCTTTGGTCATGGTGTTCTTTAGCCAGAGAGAGAGAGACCCTGGAACAACTATAGGAGCCCTGCAGAAGCATTTCTAGCCCCAGAAAAATCAGTATCCTGGAATAACAGCTGGGTAATAAGCATCTGTCTGGATGTACATCAGCATAAGAGTGCAAAAAATGCACAAAGGAAATAACAGATGGAAATGTACTGTCCACCACCATTAAAAACTGGAGGTAAAGACGTGTTCCTAATACAAAGCCATAATTTCAGCGGACAGTTGCCAAGGCCAGAGGTGTTATAGTTGTTTGTAGCAATTCAGGACCTATTTAATTCTCCTGAAGATGAACAGAGGCCTGGTTTTATTCAGAACAAAACACTCATGGTGTAATAAATAAAGCAGGGCACATGCTCACCGAGTGTAAATAAACACAGCTTCAAAAAAACACTGTACAGCTGCTAAAGACTTGGTCCTTTGTGTAAATGTTTTCCTCTTGTGACACTATCCAGATTTATTGCTTCTGAGTGACAAAGGATCAATCTTTAATCAAAAATGAAAGTCCTAAAATGAATTTAAATCAAAATTATAGAGTCATTCCTCTTCTGTTGCTCCAGTGACAACCAAAAATACAGAGGGACTGGAACACAAGCAGCACAGCTCAGCAGTTTTTATTTGCACTCTCACATACATTCTTTAAAATAATGATTTTACTATTATTTCCTCAAAAGAACTCAAAAGATTTGAAAGAATCATAAAATGTATATTCCCATCATTTGATGTTAAACCAAATACCCCAGCGACCAGTCTCTGCCTTACTATAACACTACTGAGACTGGGATCTGTAAGACCCTGTTTGCAGTTCAGGTGAACCATTTGATGCAACACAGGAACAAGAAAACAACACGCAGTTACATTCCCTGGCAGAGGGCATGTACTACACACACCCCTGGAAAACAAAACAAATTTGTGGATAACAAGCTACCAGTGAACCAGGGGTGGGTGGAGGGAAGCATTCTGCTTTTCCTACTTTTTCCAGAAGAAACTGCATGGATGGGGGAAGGCAGGAACAGACATGTTCACACTGTTAGAAAGGAGCTGTGCACGTCAACAGCAGAATTTGTATTTATTTTTTTTATGTATCTTTAGGCTTACCAGGTACTCTAAAATGTAACTTCTAGGACAGAAAATTATTCTTTCTTTATTTAATAGTTTCTTCATGTTTCCTTTTGCCAAGACTCTCATTTTGAAATAGCCAATTTTACTTGAAGACAGATGCTGGCCTCATGTGGACTAATACCATGACTAATTTACAGCCAGGTTACACTATAGTTTTACACATTTCTAGGAAAGGTGACAGGGTTCACCTCCAACATGAGCTAAGAGGGAACCAGGGGCTCATTCTTGCACCAACATTACCTAGAGCCTTTTTGGCTATGGTGAGTTCAGAGCTCTCTTTGGAGAGCCTGGGCATCCAGCACCCAGTTTTGCTGGTGAATAAACCAAGTCAAACGGGGCCACAGGCTCTATATTGCCAGAGATCATAAAGTACAGCCCTTTTCCATGTACAACTGCATAGCATGATCTCTTGTATTAGCCCATTCAGTGCCTAATTCAGCAAAGACCACATTTTCACCAGGCAAAGCCTTGGCTGTCGAAGTCAGCTGGATTACTGCAGCTGGCAGCAAGAGAAGCAGAACAGCTCCCCTTTGCTTGGAAAATCACACCTCAAAGCCCGTGGTTAAAACCTTTGCTTTGCTATTCCTTTCTGAGTCTGAATCCTTGCCTGAAGAAGTAACAAATAGTAGCTAACACTAGGCAATATTAGCTATAACAATATTATGGGTTTTTTTCTTCATTTAACAAACAATTATTAAGCCCAAATGGATAAACTGTGAAACTGACTCTCAAAATATTTTCCAAAATGATAAACACCAACCTACAAATATCACTATATATTTGAAAAGCTCTGACAATCTCACAGAGAAAATGCTTACTGCCAAAAAAAAAAAGGTTTTAAAATTAATAGGTTACCCTTTCTATGAGAATATTTGAGTATGTTAAAGAAATTCATTCCAACTTAATGATATATATTAAGGCTGTAAGCCCAAAAAACTCGTAAATTTGTTTCACTTGAGTTCAGATGACCAGTCCATTGCAGTAGAAAAAATGTGGTACGTAAAGTCAGTCACATGTATATGAACCTGTGGAGTGTCAGTGTTAGAGTCTCTATCTGGAGGACTGAAAATGCAAAAAATAATTGAATTCTGATCCAAAGTAATAAATTTTATTTATCTGAACAAAATTTTAAAACTATTTTGGTTTTTTTTTCATTCACTGAAGAATGTATGTAACACTTTAAAGAGTCAGGTGAAAAGAACCTTTCTTTTTTAGGAGCATTTTCTATTTTATTCTCTGCTTTCCTGAGTTGTAGAAGAAAGATTTGGCAAGTGATTCCTGCAGCATCTTTATTTCATTGCCTTCAATGTTCACTCACATTAATACTCCAGGCTGTGAAGCAGAACAGCTGAGCCAGCAGTTCATACCTTGCTCTGTCATTCTTTCTATAGAAATGGTAACCTCTACAAGAAGGACTAGGATACCAAGTGGATGCCTTAATGAACCAAATAATTAAAACTAAATCTATCAGTTCATTTCTCAGCATGCACATCACGTATATGCACATGTCCACACGTAGGTAGGTAGGATTTAGAGAAAGTAAGTCTTCCGTCATCATAAGAGGATTTATATAGAGGAATAAAAAGGATGAGAAAAAATTATTGCCTTTTCGTTTTTAACCCTATTCGAATTGTAACTCATTCTCTTCATGTGAATATTACATACCCTGATTTTCACAAATTTCATTTCCAGCAGTTCCTAAGCAGTATTGCTTCTCTTGGCTAAAAGACCTTGTTTAAAGAAACACTTTAGAAATTATATTGTTCCCACTCCAGCCAATTATTCAATAAAGCTGTAATCATGTTGTCCTAAATCTATTTGTCCCACATTGAATAATCTTCTTTTTCCACTTGAACAGGCCCTGCACACTGTTGCACAATCAAGGGTAATATCATTCTTCCTAAACATGATTGCCTTCATTTTCATTTCTCCCATTACTAAAATAACAGAAATAATGATTTCACAAATTATGCTTTTCTTTTCTTTACCACTACCTACTTCAACAAATGACTTTATCAAAATAACCAGCTTCTTCCTTTTCTTCCTTTGCAGCAGAGTGAAGTGTCTAGGGAAAACACAGTACTATACTAACATTTAGATTTGTATTTTGGAATACCAATAACCAGAGTGGCCAAAACTAATTGTTTTTATGATCTTTCAAAAGCCTTAAAATTATTTTAGAAATAAATAAATAAAAACATTTTCTGCAAGACCCTTTCATTTAACAGAAAATATAAATGTTTTGTTCAACTAAAGGGTATAATAATGTAAGAAAAATTAAAACATATACTATAAAATTATAAGAGTGTACTGCCATGAAAATTTTGAAGTGTGGAGGATACAGCCATTCTTGTCACACTTGTGTACATGCATGCACACACATAAGTATTCAGCTGCCTGACTGTCTCCCATAGTTTCCAGGTCTCCTTTATATACATGAGTCCTGACTTCAAAGCAAACTGGAGTCCAAATGAACTACATAAACTGAAAGGTACTGAGAAGGTGCATGTAGTTTTGCAGGATTGGGACTTTTAAGCAGTTTCTCTTTTGGGCATAGACTATGCCCAACAACTGCCAACAAGCTACCCCTGCTACATCACTTTCTGAAAGCTGATTAACACTGCAGCAAAATTCATTGTGGTGCACTCGGGGCTTTTTCCAACCTGTAATGGACTTGTGGGAGCTTCCTCTCTGTATACTTCAGCTGAGGTTGAGAAAAGAAGCACAGCATTTAAGTTCTGTTGGAGTTTTAAAAGATAGCACTTCCCCCATATAATGAAGTCTTTCTCCACATCCACATTAGTTCAATAGAGGAAATTAAGGTAGAAAAAAGAAAAGGTAACATACAAATGACTCATTTACTTTTTATCCCTCCTTACTCTTTCATCTTCCGACCACTCTGAACTTAGCTGAAGTGCATTAGGTTTAGCAATTTCTCATGAAGAACCTGCTCAAGAGTAATACATTGCTCATCATCATTAGTAAATTTTCTCCCTGACCCTAAATGAAAGATGCACAATCATCAATTCTTGACCATATGTTTTCCCCAGAGTCAATTTCATTTGCACTGAGGGTCATATTTGTCCTTTCCTCAGGCCCTTCCCAAAAATCACCACTTAGTCAAGGCTTGTATGAAATATTGATGACAGAAACATATTGAATGGTTTCCACTAGGACTCAAACACGGGACTACAGATCACTTATGTCAAAGCCATGGGCATATTTTTTTGTACTGAGACACTTCACCAAAGTTGCTCTTGATCAAGGTACAGATTGTTAAAGGCTGTATTATATTATTTTTTCCCCACACACAGGCTTCCCCAGATAAAGCTATCATATCTGTTCTTCCTCCCCCATACAGCTGGCACAAAATGTTGAGCTGGACTCTAGATAAGGCAAAAGAACAACAAGAAATAGAGGTAGATAAAGCAATTGGGCTCCCAGGTGACAGCAGTATGTTTTGAAAACAATATTGAAGACAGAAATTATTTGAAGCCAAAGCAGAGGCCTGTGATAACTTGAAATTATAAGTGTGCTGATTAGGATATAATCAATATTAGCCCTGAATCTGAATATAAACATACTGAAATACTGTAACCAACAGCAGTACATAAGCATTTGCAACACTGATGGCACAGTCAAACACCCTGTGCAATATCATACATACACCAGCATGTGAGCAACCAGACCACCAAAGGGGTGAAGACAAGCAGATGCAGACAGAACTACATAGTACATAGTGTGGATTTAGTAGGGTTTTTTTAAGTTGAAATATTGTCAATCTTCTAAACACTTCTATAAATGTGATCTCTAATTCCCTGATACTATATAGAAATACATAAAAATATATCCACCTACAACAAGTAAGGAAGCCAGGATTTTCAGAGTCACACTTTTCTTTCTGGCTCCAGACAGCCTGTTCATTTATAATGTCACACTGTATGTTTCACGTGATGGGCTTTGAAATTCAGTAAGGTTTTCTAAGATCACATTACCAGCACTGTAGGGGAAGAGGAGACGTTATAGTTAGTGGTGCAAACTGCTGCCTGAAGCTGTTCTTCTGAGAATAGTGTTAATCTCAAATGTGCAAATAAAATGTGGTAGACAACAACGAAGTAATCGCCCCCCTGTGAACAGTGAATGAATGGCATCATTCTTTACCCATCTTTATTTTTCACAATAAGGTTAATTAAGAGATGGCTCTAAAATAGTTTATAAGGACATATTAGCTCCTACCAGTATCATTAAGCACACATGTGGGCTATCCACTGACGAATCGAGTGCCCCCTGAAATCTAAGACATCATGGGTCACAACAGCAGCATTCAAAACCTATTCTCAATGGGTTAAAGAAAAATACAAAAGGATTAGAAACATATTAAAAGAATTGACAAAATGCTAAGCATCTCACACTTGAGGCTGCAGACGTGAGCCATCTCCCAAGCATGGCTGTCCAAGAAGTTTCCCACCTCCTGCTTGTTCAGGGGAAGAGGAATGGGGGTCTCCAGACGCTCTGGAGTAACTGACTGAGCTGCCCAGAAGATCCCTACATGACCTACTTCTGTCAGGAAGAGCTATGTTAACTGCTTGAATTGCTTATTTTGACTATAATGAAACTGGAAGTTCTCCTACACCTAATTGAATGGGTGCACCTAGAGCTCAGCAAACCCTAGCGCAGTGGCGGCGATCAATGATAACCTCCTGGCAGCATGTCTGCGCCCAGAGGACAAGCTGACATTGGCCGCACAGGGGGCAAGCTTGAATTTCCACCTAAGAGACATTCACAGGATGATCTGAAGTGAACTGCTGGCTACAAGACTAGTTCTGAGGGACACGAAACATTACTTCTTTGTGAACAATTTTTCCTTAGCAGACAAAGGAACAAGCAAGGGGATGACTACCACACTGCCACAGGGGATCGCTGGAGAACAGGGTGGCAGGATGAAGCATTTGATGCTGCCCCTGCCTGCGGTCTCCTCTTGTAGATAAGCCAAAGACTCCCAGCTGCAGGCTTGAAGAGCCAGGGCTAAAGTACTTGCTGAACAAGCAAACATGCCAGCAGCAGAACAGCTCTGCCAGTACTTCTGAGAGCTCTGCTAACTTACAGAACCCCCACAAGCATTAGTAACAGAGCATTTGCTGAGGTGAACAAAAATGAGTGTAAATCAAGCAACGTGAGAATATACATGTCATATCATGGTTTGCCAGCTAAATAGTTTTTTGCTGAAAATTGTTTTCTGTTGAAAACACTTCAAGGAAAAAAACCCACGCATCAAAACACTCCTCTCCTCTTGAAGGTCCAGTACTTGGCTCTGTTTACTGGTGAAGGTTTCTTGAGCACAGATCTGATTTTCCCACAATGGAGGGTCATTAGCTGTGTTCCTTGTGAGCTCTCCAAGTCTCATCCTTCACAGTACAAAAGAAAGGCCCACTGCCTCTTTCAGACATGCCTTTTGTTATCACACACAAAAGCCAGGGAATAAGAAATCACTGTGCATCTGTTCCTTTTTTTAATTGCATTATAAATGTAGCCCATCAACCAAAACCTGCTTCTACACTCAATGTAGGGGGAAAATTGTGACTAACAGGAATTATTTAACATGCACATAATCAATATTACATGAACTTTGGGTACAGACATACATTTTATGTCAGTGAAGATGGTTAAAAGCAACTTGCCCTAAAACAGATGTTCCTTTCTTTTTTCTAAGTTAGTGTCACAAGCTAGCATTTTTTCATTTCAGAAAAGATAAAAATCTCAACAGTACCACAGAGGCTACCACTGGATTGAGTACCCATACTTCCTTCCAACACAAGTCAAATACCAAGCATTCCTTTTTAATTAAATCTCTTCAAGCATTATCTTCTTGTATCTTTGATACCACACTGGCTCCCTCAGTTATCTATGCATTGAGGTGATGGTCAAGCATTCAGCATCTGGCTTATCCTCACCTGCTGTCTGCAAGGACAGGATTTGCTGTACTGCAGGAAAAGGGAATTCTGACATTTAACTCATAGTCTACTGCTTTATATAAACTGCAAAAATTAACAGGGTAACAAGCACAATAAGAAATGACCAAGCAACAGCCTAGAAAACCCCCAGTGAAGAGATTTAAATATATCAGAGTTTTTTAATGAACAGAGTTGCCTTGAAAACACAATCACCTTTACAAAAACTAGCACCACAAATAATTATATCACACCCCTGGGGATCAATAAGTTTCACAGATGAGCCAAGAAAGATCAGTTGTGTAGATCACTTTTTTCCTCACCTGCCTTCAGAGGCTCAACTGACAGATGTAAAACCAAGGAAAATGCCTAGTACCATTGCTACAAAAAGCACCTGGAGAGTTGCCCGAGTACCCATGGGCTGGCACAGCACTGTGCCAGGGCACATGGTTGCATTTTGAGCTCTCTAGAGCATATGCTGTAGGTCAGAGAATGCATTCCTTATGGAGCAGACATTGCTGCTGCAAATCAGTGACAAAGCCTGCCTCGTTAGGTGTTTATCACCTCTGGTCTGGCTCCAGAAACCTGGACCAGAAAGACAGGGATTAATCTTCTCCAATATACTGCTCTTTCTAACACTGATTTAAGGGAAAGGTTTACCTTAATACACACACAGTAGGAAATTGTGTGGATTGAATTTTAGTGAAAGCTTAGTTGCAAATTAGTTACAGGTGTGATACAAGAAGGTAACAGCATAGAAGTCCTCGTTTATATTAGATGAAATGTCTTCATCTCTCCATTATACAAAGAATGTATAACTACCTACTAGTTAAAATAAAAAAAGGCTGGAGCCAAATCTCTGTGAAAACTCCATCTGCTTTCTGGAATACTTGCAATTTTTTACTCGAAACAATCCATATAGTTTTACTTCCATTTTCATTTAGAAAGCCTAAAGTCTAGATCAAGTTGAAGTGTATCTGACAAAGTTAATTTATTTCCTAAGTTTTCTGTTTGCTGTGTTTTAGTGGTATTGACTTTTAATTGTAGTTTGCACAAAGGCCCAGACCTTCATGTTTGCCAAGACCCAATTTATCTCTAAAATTTAATATGCAGACTTGAGCTGACTGAAACTCAGCTGAATAAGTATGTAAGTCTGGCTTATAGTCATCTAAGCTATTTTAACATTATGCTTAATTGATTAAGTGTGCAAATCTATGATCACAATAATCACATTTTGGGGTAAATCATATTTAAATGAAGGAAGGTTGAAAAACTGGCTCAATTTCTAAAAACTTATGTTTTATTTTAATGACACACCGTCACATTTAACAAATGTAATCATTATACAAAAATAATAAGGCACACATTGCTGCTGACATAGGAAATGCATTTTCTTGTCCACTCACACTTCTGGGTTTTGGGTTTTTTTCTTCCCCCTACTGCTAGCTGAAGGAGCAGTTAGTGTTATTTAGACTCAAGTCTTCTCAAGAACCTGCTAAACTTTGAGGAGTAGTTTCATGACCAATAAAACTAATGAAGACTGAATTCTTACTAATTTGTGTCTCCCGTGGCTTTGCCTTGTGTAGATTTTCTGATGCTTAATAAGGACTAAATTCTCACAGGAATCTTCTTTGAGTTGTGACAGTAATAGATTCTCCTCTTTCTGGCTGCACACTTTTATAAATCTTCTAGAAATGCAGTTTCTCAGAAAATTCTGCATCTCTGAAATGTGTTGAAATTAGGCAATAGATGAAATGTGTATTGATGAATGGGGAAAACAAGTAAGAGCAAGCCTAAGTTCATGTGTACACACATACATGCAAGAATGTGATCATACAAGTTATCTTTCCTTGGGAAACTAGGCTAAATCATGATTCTCTCACTGGAAGAGTGCAGTGCCAGATACTGCAATTTGCTAGACTTCAAATTGTAGCTTGAAGCATCTGTTACCAGCAGGGTCTTTCACTACTAGGGCTGCATTCTCAGGAAAATTATCTTTGCCCAGAATAAGATGGTGTTTTATGTCTGAGTCTCCTTCAGTAATGACAGATCTTCAGATTGAACAGTTAGTTCTTGACCCTGTATGCAAATGCTTCGCTTGCCAGCAAAGTTTTCACTTCACCTTTTAACACTGGCAACTTCCAAACAGGCCTGTGCAGCTCATTGAAAGTCCTCTCAGTACAAAAATTGGTCACACAGTTCGTTTTTTGGGTGCATGCCTTTGCTCTGTGTTCAGTTAACCTCTTCCTTTCATACTGTCAGGAACTGAAGACTCAAGCTGATTCTATCAGAGCCCCATGAGAGTCTGTATTTTCTTCCCTCCACTGTTCACCTAAATGTCAGAGGTCATCATAAAGAGGCATTTTCATGCTTAATGACCTCCACCCTTATCAATAGATTTATTTGAGCTGTATCAAAACAATGAAGGTTCTTGAATTTTAGACTTTGCAGCTTGGAAACCTCATTTTACAAGTCTGCCCAGATTACCTGTTGTCCTTCATCTCTGAGTACCATTTCCTAATTTTAAGCATCTGACTGACAGAACAAAAGAAAATAGGATATGATTTGCAAGAATTACCTGCCCTCTTTCCACTCCAAAAGATTCAAAGCCTATCTGCAAAAATAGCTCTCACGCACAAAAGTGAACGCATTTCAACTTAGTGTTAGGCTGTCAGGTGGAAGAAAGGAAATTAATGAACAAAGAAGCAGCACATGAGGGCAAAAACTAGGAGGGTTGCTAGGTTTTCATTGTTTTCTTTTGCCCGAATACACAGACACTAAATAAGATAAATGAAAACTTAACTAAGGAAAAATGTTTTTCCCTAGGCACGTATCTATAGCAGCACACTTACCGTCACTTGGTTCAATGCATCTTCCCTTTTACAGATAAAATCCATCTTTTACGAGGAAAAAAGAGTTTTAAGGCTGAAGTTTTGAACACAATACTGTCACTGGTGGTTATCTTCAAATTAAAATCTACTCCACACAAGGAAATATTTAAAATCATTTCTCTTCCCTGAGACCCTGTATTCTGAAATCCAAGTCTTTCATACTAGACTCAGTGAAGCTGCTTGTCTCTAGGCAGTGAGACTTTTCTTTTTTTCATACTGTTCTTCCTTGTTCAAGATAATTTATAATGCCATTAGCTAGTTTATAGGGGAATATGAGCAAGTGGCTGTGTGGTGCTTAGTTGCTGGATGGGGTTAAACCATGTGTTATGGTCTGAGGGGACAGGGAAATCTTATTGTATTGCTGCAAGGACCCAAAGAGGGGGGGGTGGAGTTTAGGACCCTTTACGAAAAGGCATCTGGGGTGGAGAAAGCTGAGGGATCTGTATTCCCTCCCACTTCCTGCTAAACTCTGTAAAAGCCAGGAAAACAGGAAGTTCTTCCCCTTCTTCCTGCTCTCCTTCTCATCATCACATGGAGACGTCCCAGAGAGAGAAAGAGCCCTGCCTTTGTCACCAGCTCGCCACGTACTCTGCAGGATCCGAATCCATTGGGTGCTGGGAAGAGCCTTGGACCCTTTTCCCTGCATCGGCCTTGCTGCGAGGGACTTTTGGGAACTTGTATTGGCGATCATCAGAATCGGGTTGTGTGTGTATATATATATTTGTATATTTTGTTCTTCCCCCACCTGTTACTCCCCCTCCCCATTTCATTAAATCTGTTCTAGGTTTAACTTGCGATGTTTAAGCCTCTATTCCTTATTCCCCTTCTATCTTCCCCCGAGGGGGTGGATGGGAGTAACAAAGAGCAAATTCTGTTCTCTGGGTTGTGGCTCGCCCTGACCCCTTAAACCCAGACACCATGACATCGTCTTAACTGAATCCTAATCTAATTGTTTAATAGTTGGTCCAGTCCTAAATGACCAGAGACAAAATTAACATGCTGTTTTGTGTTAAGTCAAAACTCCACCAAGGAGACACTCCCTCTGCCCCAGATATTATGCTTTCTACAGAGTACTCATAATTTTAATTGTTTAAGCAGTTGTATTACGCACAAAAGGGAACCATCCAAAGTAATACTGACATGTTTCAGATGCAAAATTGGCAGAAATTGTGTGCCTGGATCTCAAATTTGTATCATACATGCACAAAGCTGATATCCAACCTGCTTAGGTGTATGAGAGGCTGCATGGTTTCCCATTTCACTGCAAAACTCTGGGCATTCTGAGATCTGCTCTTGAAACCACCGGGAGTCACCCCTATCTTTGCTAAATTGACCTTCTTTCCAGGTACCTGTCTTTTGCCCAAGACAGTCTAGAATTTGCAGAGCGGATGACCAAGGCAAAACCATGTCCAAAAGCCACAAAACACAAACATACTTGGAGCACACTCAAGCACTGAATTCAACCAAAACCACAGAAAACTCTATCATTCACAGACCATGACCAGAGAAAGAGGCTTTGAATTGTTTACTCAGTGACTTTACACACAAACACCCTCAGGAGCAGAGACTCAAAACCTAAGTCTCCTCAGCTCAAGCTACATGTCTTATGGTTGGACATTAAGATCAAGCTCCTGCTTGCTTTCTCCCCTTAAAATTTCCTCCTTCGATTCACGTCAATCCAATGTCCAACTTCAATAAGAATGATGGTGGATGATCTCCAGGGAAATGTAAGTGGGTGGTGAAGAAAATTTCCTAAAAGCAGACAGCATATAGGTGATATTATCAGGCTGAGGAGGGAATTCAACCTCAATCTCCCCATCCTTGTCCCCTGCTGCCGTTACTGTAATGCAACCATCACTGACTTCATACTGAAATAAAAGGACAATCCTGTCATCTCAGTCGGATGCCTGTGGTGGCTGTGACATTCCAGTTTTACATTACACCTAACTGAAGGCAGCAAACATATGCCTTGGTCTCAGCAAAATAATAGAACTGTATTTCAAAAAAGCAGCTTTCTCTGGTATTTCTATCAGTTAATTTCGAAGCCTCTGTCTCAGCATGCCAGAAGTCATGAATTTCATTCTCTGAGCTAAAGTTGCAAAATCTCAAAGCCTATAAGATATGGCCCAAATTCTCTCCACATCACTCAAAATATGGAACCTCTGAACACTTTTTTCATTGACTAGCAGGACAGGTATGTTAGTGAAGACTCACCTATACATATTTACTAGATTGATTTCTCTCCTGTAGCTTATTTATGTTATACACAATTTACATATTGAGTCAAAACTCTCATCCTTCCCAAATTGTCTGATTGCCTTTGGGTGTGCATTCTTCTACTTGTTTTGCCTAGATAAAAAATTCACCTATGTAAACCTAAAGCCCACTATACCATAAAAAATGTGTTACATCTTAGGTGTTGAACATGATCCAAACAGCAGTAGGAGAAAACACTCTCCCCAAAGGAGGTGCTGAACACATATAAAGACTAGCTCAGTTTGCTAAAAAAGAGCTGCCCTAATCCTACTGCTATGCTCATTGTAAAACGTATATCTATACATATACACATTTAAAAAATTAAACAGAGATATACTTGGCATCAATCACAGTTCCAAAAATGTCTTCCTTTATAGGTGGTGGAAAGTGATTTATTTTAGTCCTCCATTTTTCCCCAGAACAAAAATTTAATGGAATTAATGGAACAACATCCTGTTTTTCCTTCTATTTGCTCAACAGTTTCCAAAGCAACAGGTCTGTGCAATTCTTCTCTTTGTGCCTTTTGGACAGAGGGATCTATCCTAGGGCATCAACCATGTGGCAAAGCTGAACTTTTCCAGCTCAATTCACTATTCTACTGAGGGCTTTTCTGTTCCCAGGATGATGTCTCCAAATTTCTTTAGTTCTCTTCATCCGGCCAAAAAACTTGTTCTCTTGCTAAATGTCTGAAGCAATTTTAACCCAATGATGGATATCATTGTCTGGTTTTTTTCTGGTCTTTGCAGAAGTTGTGTCATTTTGCCTTTCCCACACATTTAATGTGTGTGTGCAGTGCATAGAAATTCAGCTCTATAAATCTGCTTCAGTCTTTTAACCCTCCAGTGCCTCTGGCTTTTCTGTTATTGCTAGAACACAATTTGTGGCAATATATTAGACTGTGTATGAGGATCTAACGTAAAATAAACAGACATTCTGTTTGCTTTTAGATCAATACCCTATTCATCTTCCCATTCTGTTGCTGCTTATAGCTGCTAGGAAAAAAAAAATCACACAATGAATGTCACCATTTTGTTCTTTTTGTGTGCCTTGTACAGGTGATGACAGACTCTCTGCCCAGCTGTATTTCTTGCACATTTTCCCATACGCTCAGGGCACTCAGAAATTGCTTTGGCTGGTGTCAGTTGTCACAACAGAGCCCAACAGAGTTTTGTTGGAAGTTAACTTCCCATTTCATCTGTGCCACTGCCACAAGGACTCTCCCTCTTGCATGTCTGCAAATGCTACCTGTGCTTAATGTGGCTTGCTGCTCCACAAGCTGAAAGCTGTGTTGCCAGGATCTGCCATAGGAAAATATTTCAGTGTCATATACACAGAAATACTGATCACATTCATGAGAACAGTGAGACTGCTGGCTCCAAGAAGATACAACAACCCAGCCTTCTAGTTATTCTATTGGCTTCAAGACGGCAAGAGAAATAGAAAAAGCAAAGTGCTCTTTTACTTTCTGAGCTTTATAGGGGTTGGTTTTGCTTTTAGCATTCACATCTTCTAAAGTTTTCTCTACAAATTCAAGGACTAGATCTGCAAAAATGAAAGCTGAGTGGTTCAGATAACTGCCCAATTCAGGGGATGGACCAAACGATATTATGAAACCCTTCATAAGATTCTATGCACTGAGGACACTGAAACCTATGTGGAAATTTGAGGGGTTTATATACACTATTCTGCTTTACTTTACTATATAAATACAGAAAGTGAAGATACTACTTTGGCTGATACTCAAGAGGAAGATAATCAAGAGAAATCCAACTATGGCTCATCTTTCCTATGAACAGGATTCCTGTTTCCTTTTATGAAATGTTTCCACCATAGCTCTCATCAGAGGAATTCCACCAATTCCAAATGCCTTGTTTTTCTTTGTATTGAGTTCAACAATCTGCAATTAATATTGCCTTCAGATGGAATATATTGTCATTTTGTTTCAGAAACACTATGGAGTAGCAAGAGAAGCCTGTCCAGGCTTTCCCTGTCTTACACACTGTGCTCTAGTAGACACCAACAGCTAGATTATATTTTCATACCATATGAAATAAGATAAAAGAATATAAAATCATATTTTCACACCTTTGCACTTCATTTAGTATATCTATGTATTTGCTACAAAAGCAAGGGCCAGCTGATAAATATTTCTAAATTGTTTTGTTATCAGTAGAAATAGGTCTTTTGTTACCTGTCGCTTCCATCCTTAGGAGCTGACTGTTTGCAGCAGGGATGCAGGTCTGAGCATTGTCTTAACTACTTATGGTAACAAATCCTTCTAGGAGTAGGCCTTTGTTTCCATAGCAACAGTCTAATAATTTGCCAGATAACATTTATGTGATAAACAAGCCTAGAAATCATTGTTGACTCACATTAGAAGAAATCCTATACATTTCATGCTGCACTCTCAGAGGCAGCAGTTGCACTCTGCAGCTCTGAGGTTTCGTATTTCACATTAGGAGGTACTCAATCTTCTCCAAGAAGTAATAGGATTAAGCAATTTCCCCAAGCATCATAGAATATTCAACACAACTCATTTTAATGTGATCAGGATAAAGGCAACATCCTCTGCATCTGTCACCACACTACCCATTCACAATTAATTAAGAAATGCATCTGCAAGCAGTGTCTCATTTAAAACTGTTCCTTGAAGGAAAGAAAAATAAAGGAAAAGCAGTCAAGCACACATACGATTTCTAGATTTTTTTAAATTTTGTTTAAAATTAAATAAAAATCCTGAGCCATATCATGGTTCCTTACTGGGCTTTTGGTTTACTTAATGCTGTTTCTTTTTGAAGCTGGTGCACACAATCATACTGGGCATCCAAAACAAGCAGACACACAGCACGTTTGCCCCATTGGACACTGGCGACATGGCACAGCCTGGTGGCAGAGGAAGCTAGATGAAAATATGGATTCTCCTCCGTCAAAAATGTCTTCAAAAAATAACATTTCAGTGGAGCAAGACTGTCACAGGTAACAGTTGTGCATGACTGAAGAACAGAGCTGCCTGGCAGGTTGGGAAATATATATCCCAACAAAGAATTAAAGTGAATATACAAAGCATTTTGATGAAAGCGAGGCTGACTTTATTATCTGGCAAAGCAGCATAGAAGTCCTCAGATGTCCACGACAGTCCAAGCCATTTGACTTGACATCTGTGCCATCTTACCATACCGTCACTGGACAACATTTATGTCCTAATGCAAGCTAACAACAGCCCCCAATAGCCACTGTTGACTCACGGGGAAAATTATTTTTCCATTTTGTTGCGTTAATGCTCCTATGACACTTTTTCAAAATCTGTTTGCTATATTTTCTTGTTCCACCTTTTCAACATGGAATCCATCCCCCACTTAGTACAATACTGTCGACCTCAGTGAAAATTAACAGTCAGTGAGGTCACTGACATGGGTTGCAACTCGGGAATGCTCTCTTCCAGTTCCTTTCAGCCTCTTGAATGTGAAACTCAAACTATAACACACTTATACAAAACCAATCAAGTCTTGCATTTGAAATAAGAACCTCTGAAATTCTTTAACCTGTAATAGAGAAGAGTTCAGATTAGATTATCATTGTGTTCCCTTTTAGCTTTTAAACCTGTGCATCTTCTTTAAAAAATATATGCATTTCAACCTGAAAATCTACTTTATAATCCTTAGTGCCTGCAATTACAGTTGCATGAATTATTTATTGGGAATCCATAACAGCAAACAGGTTTCTCAAGAGTTCAGCTGAGTTTTGCTCAGGCCAATTTATTGCTTGTGGTAAAAACCATACATAAACAACATAATTGTCTTTTGACTTTCTGAGGCAGAAACTCAATGCGTAATGTAAGGCTGTGTGAGACCCTAGAACTTAAGACAACATAGACCAAAGCCAGTGAATAAAAAACAGTAGGTTTTGCACAATTTTTATGAGTCCCTTTGGAATAGTATCTTCAAAAAAATGGAAAAAAAATTAAAAATCACAGCTTTTAGAAGTAGTTATAAGGCACATAAGTAATTTGATTTTTCTTCTGAATTAAAAAAAATTCACAATAATATACTCTATTTCTTAATTGCCTACTTGAGTAGCTTATTACTAACAAAAATCAAAAGGAAAAATGCTGAAAGAAACTATACATTCCTGTTTTGAAATATACTTTTATATTATATAAATAATAGCCTTGAATAGTCGAATTACTAATTTGAATGATATAGATGAATTCAAAGCTTCTTAGCTTTATCTTATCTTCAATTCTGTGTTAAAACAGCCTGAAGTTTAATTTCCAACAACTGAATCTCAATGTATATTTTATATGGAGCATGTTGAGATTTTTACAAGTGTTGTGTAGACCTCAGATAACCTGCTTCTATTGTTAGATGTATTAAATATCTTTATCATTGTTTCCATTTTGTAGGAGAAATGATAGATGATTACAAAAGCGGACAAAAGAATTTAGGTATAGAAGTACTATGTATTAAAAGTTATGATATCACTTATCACACAATAATTTATTAGTGAGCAAATGGTTGAATTATTTCACTACTTTAAGAGGTGATTTCCATCTTTCCCTGTAAAGTTCAAAAGTTTGTTCCACTCATACCCCTCTGAAAACAATACACTGGATCCAGCATTTTCCTTTTGATCAGAAAACCTGTTAGCTGATGCTTAGCAACAAATTCTAAGCAAATTCAATCATTTTTCCATAGTATAATTTAAAACACCCAACATCTACTCACACACATACATCCACAAATCAAAAGGTTTGGCTTATGATCCCACAGATTAAAGATACTACTCCATTTCATACAGTATGTCACAGAGTGCACAGAGCTGTTTCTCTATAAGCTTACTCCACACAACTTTGGTGCTACAGAATACATTCCTATAGGTTTCAAGAGTAATCATTCTCCATTAAATGATGCACAACTCTGAGGGCAAAATCAGTATTTTGTATTGCAATGTATTTGGTATGCTTATCCAGTTGCAACTGTATTAGCTTTCAGCATCAGCAAATTATTTACTGTTTATAAAAATAAGTAAACTGGAGTCAAAAACTGCCCTAACAAACTCAACTGAAGCTTCTGCTACTTGTACGGTGGGTAATAGCTCTTGGAAATAAAAAGAAAAAAAACAACTTTTCCACATTAACATGTCAAAAACTCATCAACCCACCCACATGGAGAGGGACTCTTTACAAGGGCATGAAGTGACAGGATGAAGGAAAACAGGTTCAAACTTAAAGGTGGATTTAGACTGACTATTAGGAAGAAATTCTTTCCTGTGAGGGTGGTGAGACACTGGAACAGGTTGGCCAGAGAGGTTGTGGCTGGCCCCCCTCCCTGGCAGTATTCAAGACCAAGTTAGATGGGACTTTGAGTAACCTGATCTAGTGGGAGGTGTCCTTGCCCATGACAGGGGGGTTGGAACTAAATGATCTTTAAGTTCCTTTCCAACCCAAACTATTCTATGATTCTATTATTCTATGATTCTATGATACATTTTGTAAATGAGCTGACAAAGGGATTTGCTATACAGGGATATTCTATGATAAGTTTATTATACTACATCTGTCTGCCGAAGTATGCTCTTGACAGACGAATCATTTTACAGTACAATAAGTAAGGCAGAACACTTCATAACCAAGTGTTTTGCCTTGGATTGTCAACCAGTGTCAGCTAACAGCTGTGTTTTGAAAGAAATACCTTGGAGATATTTCTTGTATCTCATCTCTAGCAAGCCATAGGTTCCCCACAACAAGGTGAAGTTTCACGTACTGTCATCCATCCTCACCTCCTGTCACTAATCAATGAGCCATCATCTCATTCCACTTCTGTTCACTTCTTTCTAATTGGGATATATGTCATTCATGTTGTCATGAACTGAACATATGTGGTGTTACAATCCTGAAACATTTAAATCCTTGAGCTTCTGTTTTAAGCATTAATTCATACATTTGAGTACATGGGTTTGAGGCAAAGATGAGGCAACCAGACCATTTCACTTGCACTATACAACAGTAGAAAATATGGGAGACAGCAAGATTTGTTACTGAGTTAGCTTGCAGTAAGAGTAAGAGGCAAGAAGGGCAAAAGTTTCCCTTAAGATTTAATGGGTTTGACCTGCCTTGGATAACTTCAGAGATCCGGTAATCTAAGAAGCTGAGACCTCTCCCTGGCACACAACTATTTTAAACAGAATATTGTTTTGTAAAATTAATTGTGATCACAAGATACAGAATGAGAGAAAAAATAGATGGTTCTAAACATAATTTTTTTATTATATCCTCATGCAACACAGATCAGATTCCTCAGATTTCAAAGATACCCTTCTATTGTGTGTTAGAAAGCTCTGATAAAAGTGAAGTCTAAGTGGAAGAGGCTAGAGGAGAAGGAAATAAGTGGGAAGTAGTCACGTTTCGCCTTGCACATCTAACATCCACAGTGACATTTTCAGATGTGCTTACATGCCTTAGTAGCCTCCCATTTACAAATCTATGAAGGACGCAGAATAATTTTACCCAACCATTTGAGTCATCTTAGTCCATCTGTAAGAAAACATGTTTGCTTTTGCTCATGATCTAATACAATATAATCATAAGACTACTATTATATCTGATATTTCAACTAGTATCAACCACTACAACTCATCTCCTCAGCAATGCAGCTTGTCTGAGCACATAAGATACATCCTCTGCTCAATACAATGTTTTTCCAAACACTAAGTTCAGGTAGCAGAACCTTAACTATTAAGTGTAATCTTTATAAAAACAGTTAATTGTATTTCACCTGAGGTAGCAAATGGCATCTTTTTCAGATTCACACATTTCTCCACACATACAAGAAAATCGCCATCAGCCTTCTCCAGCACTCACGGCTTAATGAGTAGAAAACATCAAAGCAGAAAACATCTTCAAGACAAAATAATCCTGAAAATGTCAAAGTGACTTTTCAAAGTTTTTGAGTTTTCTCAAGACTCAAGTTCTCTTCCTCAACAGACATTTGCAGTTGCAACATTCAAATAATTCACAATCGCATGAAAAGAATATACAAAAGAGATGCAGGTAATTTCTGAAACCCACATAATTACCAAATTAAATGGGGTATAATTGAAATGGTTGCATTTATTTAGCCACACATAATAATGTCTCCTTAAATTAAATATAATTACCGGAAGGCGTGTGCCCTCAGCTCTGCTGGTGCAGTTCCTTGAGGGGATTTTTTCTGAGCAGCACTGACTGGCATATATTCTTATTAGCAATTTAAAAATCCAGATCTGAAATAAATAAATAACTGTAAGAGCTTTTTTTATGACTATAAAGAACACAAATCAGAGCTGCACATCACATTCTCACGGAGTTTCACCGGGAGTCAAAGACCTGCATGCCCTTTGAGCTTTTAAAAATGTCACCCTGTAGCACAGAGGGACAAGTGCTGAAATTCTTCACTATTTCTGATTAAAATGCATCCTCGCAGCACTTTTGCTCACTGAATATAATTAGTTATTATGTGTGATGCTTTGATTGTGATGAAAAGCAACCAACTGGGAAACAGCAATGAAAGGTTAACATGACAATGCCTTCAGGATCTTTAGTAGTATCATTCCACAGTTAAAAATGCTACAATAAAAATTAATCCCATAAATATATTTTTCACTTTAGATTTGCTGCTCCAATCTGCCTTCCATCAAGGACTATTGACTGCGTCAATAGTATTGAAAAAGAAGGTGTTTCTTGTTTCCTTCCTCCTAAAAAGTCACTTATGGCCACTATTGATATCTTGTATTCACCTTCTGTAATCCAGCTATAGTAGAAAAAAAGGCCACTTTGTGGTGAGCCATGGTCTGATGGTAACAAGACTGAAAAGCTCAGGTGATAGTTGATGAATGCCAGAACAGGGGCAAAATCCCTCCAGACAAGATGGATGATGAACTTGAGCAGGCTGTAAATATCATGCAAAATTTTGCTACACTGACTGAAAGTCTTTTGAGTTGTATTTCTATCCCAGGGTACTCCTATTAAGCATAGCTTTTAAAGGGGTACTCAACAATTTTAAGAGTGAATGAAATGACTGTTAGTCAAGGTAACATGATCTCCTGGCTTCAATTTCTGCTGGGAATCTCCCATTTCCTATGGTACCATATCCTGAGTATTTACTTTGAGTCTTTGGATAATTGAGACTTCATTAAAAAAACCCAGTACATAACTGATGTAACTGCATGAAATTCACAGTCTTTTCTTTTTTTAAAAAAAAATAAAAATAAAATTAAAAATAAATTAAGCCTTTATTGTCTCAGGGGAAAATGGCTAAAAAATGTGAACTCTTAGGAATCCAAAAACAAATGGTAAATAAAAGTTTTCATCTTCACCCCCAAAATCTAAGTGACTCACCTGTGTGATACCCAGGATCTAGTTCATGATATGCAAGCAGTTAGTGGTGGCAGTTTTACACAAGTGGCAAGCAGAAAGAATCTCAAGCAGATAAGAATCACAAGTTTTCAGAGAAAGCAAATTCATGGCAGTTTGCAATACCTAACTCACAACACAGCATTTACTGGTATTTGTGAGGCAGCACCAATCCAACTTTTGTGTTGATTTCAGGGGAATTTAGGATTTTCTTCTCCTTCTATTTCTCACTGGCTCTTCTCAATGACAGCCAGCTTTGAGATTTAGTGCACATTTACTTCCTATCTCAAAAAGAGACACAGCCCCAAATCACTGAGATTTGCCTGTCACTAACATTGCTGAAAATATAGAGAAAGAAATCAAAAAGCTAAAAATAGGTTGTAGAAGTATAGGAGTTTATTACATGAGTTTATTATTGGAGCAAGTAAAAGAAAAAAGAAATACACACGTGTTACTTTATATGTCTTCTGTTCTGGCCTTCCAGTATAGCCCATACTTTAAATTCTCCCTTCTTGAATCAAAGTCAAGTAAATAAGGAGTATTTCTATGCCCAAAGAGCCACTGTTTAGACAAACAATGGATTTCCAGTGAACAGATATGCAAACCTATGGGAACAGCCAGGACTTTTGCTAGTATAGCTTCTCTGTTAAGAAGCCTGCTAACTGCACTGCTTGTTTCCTTTGCCTGGTATCTCTTTCATTTTCTGATACGCTCACAAGATTTTGCAGAGCTCTGTAATGACTGTCAAGGTTTAGCTCAAATATGCATTTCTTACATGATTATTTTGTTATTTTCATGCATGCAAACCTCTATGGAAATGACCTTTTGTGGTGCTGAGTTTGTCCAGTATAAAATCCTGGGGCATATCCCTGTTTAAAAGATGACACACTTTATTAACTTTCATTGAACATCTGCTTGTGATGCAGACAGATTTTAAAAAAAAACACATTATGTAATTAGCTCTGATTTTATCGATTGCCTGTTGATGTGTGTTACTAACAGCAAATCTGACAAGCCTAGCACAAGAAAGACTGCAAACATCGTGCAAGGAATTTAGAAAGTGACTGCCACCCGTAGACTAAAACCAACATAACACAAGAGATGTCTGTAAGCAGCTGCAGGACCAAAAATAAGAAACCACGTCAACCAAGAAGAGCTTCTCCTGCAGACTTTCATTCTTACTGCCATTTACAAATGGCACCACATAGAAACTTAATGGAGACAGGAAGTTGAACATCCTTGATGTAATTTTACGAAGTTCTTAGTAGGATCACTGCTACAGTGAAAAAATGTCCAAGTTTGACCTACCTTATGGCTGTAGTATTAAATGGAAAAGGCATTTTTGAAAACACACAATGAACTCAAAAGTGCCCTGCTTCACATGTAAAGCTGAGCTTTAAAACAAATAAACAAACAAATGTGCCTGAGCTGCATTTTTGGCATATCATCAGAGTAACAGTCATGCAGCAAGTACACCTGACATTACATCTGCCCTTTCAGCCTGTAGAGGCTACATGGTTTGTCAGCGTTGGCCACTACTCACCTCCAAGGCCCTAAACTGCATGGTAAACTGGAGACACACAAGCAACATGGCTTGTGCATGGATCAGGGTCTGAACAAGTCACGTTCCAGCTAGGCACAAAGCAGGCTTGGGCAAGGTTTCGCATGGCGCTCTCCTCACTTGGGCACTAACATCTCACCACACTACAGCCTTTAGTTCCTTTGCTGTCAGAGCATGCAAAAAAGGGATTAATCAGATGTGGGGAGAGAGAAGGTTATTTAATCCCAAATTTCCAACCACTTTTGCTGAGTGCAAAACCTGAGTTTGAGAAAGTCTGTCTTGTAAATATGAAAGCTGGAAGAAGAGACAAGAAGGTGTTCTCCAGCTTGGATTATAATAGACACTAATAGCCTCACTAAGCTTTAAAACTTTATATGGAAGTGTTACTGTGCCAATGATATAAATTATTTTTAAGAGATAACCAATTTCAGTCTTTATTTCAAGGATGTTTATGAACCATGTACCACAGTAGGGAAAATTAAGGAAGAATGGTCTTTGTAGAAATATCCTGTCTAGAACCAGGTAGAAAATCTGTATAGCACAAAGAATCACCAGCTTCTCTTTATTCTAAGTCCTATGTGCAAAATGAGCTTTCCTCTATTGGAACTGTACTGATTTAGTTGACTCCCAGCTACCAAACTTGAGGATAGCATCACAGCAGCTGTAGCATAGATGGAAGACACTGTCACATAGTTTTCAGGATGCTTTTCAAAATATTGAGCAGCAAGACAGAATACCAAAGAGAAAGTCTAGAGGATGAGGGGGACAAAGCACATAATTACAATGATAACAGAACAATTTTTGCATAGTTTCACTTTTTATGGATCAGTAAAAATCACACCAAGCATGACATGGCACGTCAAGAAGATTTTTATTCCCTGGGTTTGATTCCTAGGACACTTCTGATCTTTTTTTCTCTCATTTAGGGACTAGATTACTGGCATTGGTGTTTTCATCAGAAAGGGATCTTTAATGATATTCAGTAGCTAGGATTCAAATATGCCATAGACTCTTCCTTCCTGGAGGTGATAGTATAATAAGAGGAGAGAGGAGAGAGAGAGCAGAGAGAGAGGAGACAGAGGAGGAACAACAACATAATAGAAAGATGAAAGGTATGCAAACTAATCTGGACTTTGTGCTTTTTTTGGAAATCTAGTGCAAGGTGACAGCTGGTAAGAGAGAGATCCAACCACCCCAGACAGCTAGTAACCCCATCACTCACAGACAGCTAATAACTTGCACAAGATGAGCTGATGATTCCTGTACATTGTCCAGTGACAGATGATTCACTTCACAAAATCATCAATAGTTGGTACAAATACAATAATAAATTTGGTCACATTGCAAAAAAAAAACCCATCATGGTAAAAGCTCTTACAGTTTCAGTGGGTTTTGTCCTGTTTATGACCATGTTTAGTATTATGTTTCCTGTGCAAGTTCAATCATCTAATAAATTTGATTCCTACACAGAAGGCTCCTCTGAATTGTGATCAACCTGAATAAGCACTTGCCCTAGAAAAAGCTATTTAGAGCAAAACCAGAACAAAACAAACACACAATTAAGGCACATTTCAAAGATGCATGCTGAAAACAGAAACAACATACTGAATACAAACACTATGGAATATTCCCCTGTGAAATTCATGGGTACTTTAGCTTTTCATTTTCTCTTTATTTGCAAACTTGCCATTAAGAAACAAAGCCCAGAAATTCCCACCAGGTAGCAGCAAGGCAAAGAGAACTATGGAAACATAAATTTATATCTTCATTAAAAAAGTGTTTTCTTTCAAATTCACAACAGTCACTTCCTTTGGAGCTGCTACTCCCTGACAAAATGACCTAGTGAAAATACAGACTCTAGAATAACTCCTCTCACTAGACAGCAGTTCTGCTGCCAAGTACACCATCCTCTGTATGTTCACATAGACAGCTACAGCCTATCATGTCCAGTTCTTGTCACAGCTAAAGGGATTACCAATTCTATGTTTGGCAAGAGTGTCTGTTGTAAAAATGGATCCCTTGTAATATACGTTGAGTCTTTCCCTTGCAACAGGTCTAACTTTACCTCAATTCAGCAGCAGCACTGCACCATTTCCACTGCCAATTTCAGTTTTGCTGTCCAAAATGAATTATAACTCAGAGAGGACAGGTTTAATCGCACACCAGCTAAGGTGTACAGACAAAATTCAGAAGCTCTACCTTGTATATCAAGGAGGAAAACTTGCCCTAAACCATTGTAGAGAGTTTTATTGTGCAAATATGGCACTACTACATCAATTCCTCCGATGTATTTCTCATGTCACATTGTAAAGCCAATGGTGACATAAGTCCAAACAAATTAGATGTTGTCAACTGTGTTAGCCTTTTACCATTGCAGTGCTGTCCCCTGAGTGTAGATCAGGCTAAATAATCCTGTAGGTACCAGTAACTATATATATTTGTAGAAATAACTCACTTTTTATCCTCTGCAATTTCAGTATCCTTAATCTAACTTGCAGGCAACAAGTAAGAAACAACTGTACTAGCCAGAAAGTGAGCACTTCATATTTTGAATGGAAATAGGATACATTCAAAAAGTGGGAAGTGGGATTATACACATCTGCTATAGACACAACAGTTTGCACAATTGTCATTATCAGGCAACTACATGAGAAAGTCTTGCTCCTGCAACAGAAAATATATTGAACTTGTAAGTGAACTAAATGAGAGGTATGAGCCATTCACATTTATCTCAGAAACTAGATTTTGCCCACATTTGGGTTATTCTAACCACTTTACTATTGCAAGATCTCACCTTCAAAACACCTTAAACGAATGCTGAAAGGGACCACTTATTCCGTATGTAAAGTGATATATGTTTTATTTCTGCTTGCATAACTCTTCATGTAATAAAAGCAGAGATAGAGCAGAGAGTGTTTGGGGTAGAAGCAGCATCTCTGAGGTGGCAAATGGGAAAGTCTGAGGAGTAGCACTGGCTCCTGAATTGCCACCACCAGTGCAAGTGGAGGGTTGTTTCCTCCCCACAGTGGTGCAACCCTCCAAGGGCTGGTGGATCACAGAATCACAGAATTCTAGGGTTGGAAGGGACCTCGAAGGATCATCCAGTCCAACCCCCCTGCCAGAGCAGGGGCACCTAGAGTCCATCACACAGGAACGCATCCAGGCAGGGTTTGAATGTCTCCAGCCAAGGAGACTCCACAGCCTCTCTGGGCAGCCTGGTCCAGTGCTCTGGCACTCTCACAGGAAAGAAGTTCTTCCTGATATTCACATGGAACCTCCTGTGCTCCAGTTTGCATCCATTGCCCCTTGTCCTATCATTGGTTGTCACTGTAAAAAGCTTGGCTCCATCATCCTGACCCTCACCCTTTACATATTTGTAACCATGGATGAGGTCACCCCTCAGTCTCCTTTTCTCCAAGCTAAAGAGCCCCAGCTCCCTCAGCCTCTCCTCATAAGGGAGATGTTCCACTCCCTTCATCATCTTTGTGGCTCTGTGCTGGACCCTCCCAAGCAGTTCCCTGTCCTTCTTGAACTGTGGGGCCCAGAACTGGACACAATACTCCAGATGTGGCCTCACTAGTATCCGCAATGCCAGGCTATGCAGAAACTGGGGACTGCAGATAACACTGTTCTTCACCAAAAAGGATACCGGGCATTCTTAAGCTAGGGATATGCATGTAGAATATATAGCAACAGGCCAAAGCTGGTTTTGAAAGGGAAACATTCTTGTTTTAAACACAAGAGAGAAGAGACAACTGGCTGTGATGATGAGTAAGCAGTAAGGAGCACAGATCTATCTGGACTTAGAGGATAACCAGAGCAAACCACGTAACGGAGGAGCTGGGAGTCTGCTTATATCATACTCCCTAACAGAGCAACACAGAGCTGACTCCTGCTCCAGGAAGGAGCACATGTCACTTTAGAGATCTTTTTATTTAAAAAGAAGTTATGTCTGGAAACAAAGACTTTTAAAGAAACCTACCCAGAGCTGAGGCAATCATCTGGATGCAAGTCGCCAGTATGACTGCTCCTCAGCTCAGTTACACAGCACAGCGTCTGCACGTCTTGGAGTATCACTGGGGCAATAAACTCAGTCTTTTGGGCAGAGAGTGCCTCATGACTTGAGCAAGTAGAACACTAGCATATCAGCTAAGCAGCAAAGACAGGTTTCTGAGGTTTACCTCATCTGTAAGGTTGGCAGAGCTGAAGAGCATTTAAACTGGGGCGCTAGAGACAGGAGAGGAAATGGATGAAGTTCAGGGCTGCAAAACAGTCCTCTCTGAGAGCAAGCACACAAACGGAACAGCTTCCCACCACAGCACTTGTGATACACCATGTGTAAGACAGGTTATATATCAACTTCAGCCTACCTTTATAGGAAACATTTTGTTTTCATGGTACATTTAGTTAATACTGAATTATAATTGAGCTCATGTGATACTACCTATTATGCAAATACATTCATTATGATTCATAGTATTACAATAGGTAGTAAATGAATTGATAATTACATGACACTTAAAATAAATAGAGTAACACCTTGCAAAATCACAGCTAAATGTTACTTTTTACAACACATTATGTTCATATCCTATTTTTACAACAGACTGCAATAGGTCTGGCATAAGAGTGGCAATGCGGTATCTGCAACAAATTGAATGCAGTGTGCTTTCTCTTTATTAGCAAGAAAGTGATACTATGTGTTTCAGCTGAAATGAAGATATTTAATTAGAAAGATGCTTAATGTACTCCTGATGTCTTATTATCCAGCTGTTGATCACAGGGAACCACACAGGGTATTTCAGTTAATATGAACTAGATGACTTTTTGCCCCTCTGAGATGATAACTACATTCATGCAGAAAGCTCCATATAGCTTTCTATAGCACAGGCATTGTTAAAAACAGTATCAGATAAAAAGCAGAACAAAATGAAGCTGTTCCTGGATTTCACAACAGGTTACGGAGGTTAATGACTACTCTACCTATCTAAATGGTTTGAATTTGGAGACTGAAATGGAATTGGTGGTGTGGAAGACTTGTTTTTAATCAAAGAGTGATGTACAACTGGATCTACAACTCCACCAAATCCTTGACAAATCATAAAATATGACCAGGGAGAGAAAGATGTGGCAGGTTTTCCCAGAGAGCACAATCTGGGCCAATGACAAATTTTATATCATTTCTTTGGGGGACCAAAACAATGAATGCTAAAATAGATGTAGCAAACAAATCCACAGCTGCAGCAGGAGGGTAGAGGTACACTAAAGATTTCAACAGCACTGAGACATGGTGGGAGCCTCTGCTGCACTGACTGAGTGGATAAATAAAGAGCTTCACTTTCTAGCCCTTTGAAGCTGGCTGCTTTTGCAAGTGTAGCCTATACATTTAACTTAAGAACATATTACAATTAGCTGGCCAAAACCAAAACCCACCATCTCCTCAATGACTGAGTTTCTTTGTCTTGTTTTCCATGCCTGCTGCAAAACACTTTGGTATGCTTTGAAGAATTTTCAAATATTGTGACTCCTACTGTTAGAAAAGTAAATGCTAAACAAAAACATCTCATTCCTAACATAACAAGAATCAGAGATATCAAATCAGATTCTGACTCATCCAGTCACTCAATGAATTCTGGTAACTTCTTTATAACTGAACTTTCCAAGGCCTTTCTCACCAATTAGTCTGTCATTTCACTTGTAATAACATAGATCTGCCCAAGTTTTAACATGGAAAAAAACCCAAAACATAACAAATTTGTGGACCTCTCCATTTCTGAGATTAATTTACATACAGGACTTGCAATAGTGTGAATCTTTTGTTGAGCTTTGTGTTCATTCTTCAGCCCTCAGCAATGTTAAATGAATAGCGTGCTCTGTCAGTTTTATACATTTTCTAATTGGGTTCAGATCCCACTCCCAAAAATATGTGTAGGTGAAGCACCTTGCTTCTAGTACCTTAATAAAGATCATCACTGCTGATTTCCCATATGGCCATCCTAAATGGCTGAAGAAAGACAACTAAACTGGCAATCAGAAAGCAATCAGTGGAGGTTAGTACAACATCTGTCTTCCCATCTTTCTCTTAGGCATAGTGTGGTGTTTAAAGAGACACCATCAAGCAAAAGTTAGCCCCAATTAAACATTTTGTGAAAAAGCAAAAGAGTAATGTCAGGAGGCAATGCAAGGTGCTTGCAAATTTTTAAGAAGTATTCACAGGGAAAGCACATTTTAAAGTAAGCAAAAACTGTCCCAGGCTTGCAGCCCTGGTGCTGTGGCACCTCGCTGGTATGTGAAAAACTGACAGTGAAACTTGCCCAGAAACTGTCTGAAAATGGAAGCAAAACGGTCTGGTTGCTCTCATCAGCTAAAAGTAGCTAGGTGTCAAGCACAAGTCAGATTACAAGTAGAAAGGGTAAATCTTATTTCAAAATTCCTTTAAGGAGATAGCAACGTAAGGGTATTTTAATATACATTTCAATCCTCACATATTACTTCAAGGTATGTTTTGTTACTGAAATCTCATCATTTCTCCCAAGAAGACTAGCTTTGCAGGCACTCCCCCCAGCAAAATGAAGTGGTCAACTACACGAGCCAGAGAAGAGCACCAGTGGAGGGCTCTTGCTCTCTATGTAGTCACCAGCCAAGACTGATATGTAGAAAAAGGAGGAATTAAAATAGCCCTATTCCACTCTAACGTGTAGAAGCTATTTGGATCTAAAGCCTCAGAAGACCAAGGGGAAGCTTCATAATCTCTGTACAAGCTTTTTGTACAGTCTTCTAATAAACAGAATTACACAGAGGCATTCAACAAAAATAATTCTGAAATCTCGTTAAAAGGTCAAGTGTATTTGGTTTTTTGTAAATAAAGATTCAATAACAGCTGGAAAATTGATACTGCTCATTTCTGGATTCCTATGAGCATCGGTGGTTTTAAAAGCTTCAGTCATCAGGTTAATATTAATGGCTTTCTATTCTGCCTACCAGAGGTTGCAGAAGGAAAACGGAGCAGAAACTGGGTAAGGTAAAATACAGAGTACAACCTGGACAGTAAGGCAAGGTCAAAAAAAGAACCAGCAAAACCCACATAAAAGTATAACAAGCAGAATGTAGAGGAGAATATAATCTAGATGTAAACAATGGTCTATATAGTATCTGCTGATGCCAGTTCCACTTATGATCAGTATTTCTCTGTTTAATTATATATATAACATACATTTTCCAAATAGAAATCTATTTGAAACATAGAACTGCATCATCTTGGAAAGGAAAAACATTTACATTAACATACACTAAAACATCAAAGATTCATGTTGAAAGTCTACAATGAACATGAGAGCTTCCCACACCCAGCTGGCACAGGGAGAAGTGAGAACACCACCTTGCAAGCTATGAAAGTAAGACATAATCTTGATAAATCCTAGGACTTCTCAGGAGCTAGGAAGGTGGGCAAAGAGGCAGAGCTCAGTGCAACTGCTTATAATGCAGACACTAGCTTCAAAACTCAAGTAAAACCCATTGCTGCTTTGGCTCACTGCCAAAGTAGGATATGTGGTTTATTTAAAGAGTTGTCTATAAATAGAAACCTTCATGGTCCTGACAGCATTCAGACAATACCTCATATGTTAAGTAGATCAGCAGTTTCTTCTCCTCATGTAATTTGACAAAACACCAAAGTAATGAGAAGTAATACCTACTCTGGTAGAAAGTGGTTGGAGAACTTGGAATAAACGTCCAGTTTTCTCCATGCTGTTCCTGCTAGAGAATTGTCTAAAAAAGAAGCTTTAGGAGCATGAAGCTTTCCTCCCCTTCCTGAACATCTTCACAACAGCAGCAAAGGATTGGCCCAGCATAACCCCAGACAGGGACATGAAAATAGAGAAAAGCAACGTTTCGTGACATCCATAGCTTTATGTATGCTGCTTACAGCTTCCATCTGAGATTTGCACGCTAATCCAAAGAGGTAATTAAAGAACAATTAAATTAAGCTTTATAGAAGGTGATGAAACTGGCAATAAAGAAGCAAACTACAGCACTGCAAACAACATAACATAAAACAGCATTTGGAGCATACTGCATGCAGCATACTGAACATCCTGCTTCATCTCATGATGCTTCCACAGAAAGTGAATCAGGAAAGACCTGCACTAGCAGCCATTTTGGAAAGCCCCAGGGCCAGATCCAGCACTCAGACAAGGTTCTTGTGTCACCATTATATTTCACAAAGGGAAAGCCTAAGTGATTTTCACAGGCAGGAGCAATTACCAGAGTTGATGGCTGATGAGCAGAAATGCTCCACCAAAGGCAGGGAGGTGGCCACAGTGGGAAGGTCAGGTAGGCACCAGTCTGTCTAAAGCAAGCAGCATAAAAAGCTCAAGAGCCAGGCAGGATTTGGCCATTTTGCTGAGGCCAACATTTAAGGCAAGAAAAAAGAATAGCAACCTAATGCAAAGCATAACAAAGAGTCTGAAGAATGGAAAATGCAGGGGGATTTCCTGCTACACAAACCACAGTTCTGGCTAGGGGAGTCTGCAGAACAAATAATTACCCTTACAAAATGTATGGACAAGGTAGGATGTCCTCTCCCTTCTGCCTGAGATAATTAATGGAAGATGTAGTCACCCTGGTGTGTTTATTAGGCTATTGCTGGAGATGAGTGCAAAGCACAGAGGCTGACAGCTGTACCAGTCCATTTCTGTGATCTTTGCTCATTTTTCTTTAAAGTTTTTATTCATTTCTCAAAAATTAGGGTATAGTTTCACTGCAAGAAAACAACTCTTAAGAGGTGAAAGTGTGTTAAATGAATACATTCTGTAATATTAGTAATTTATCATTTATATGAAGTGTGTAATTGCTGAAAACTGCTAACAGATTGCAGGTCAACAGGGTCAAAATGTGTACTTCCCACATCACCGAGGAGATCAAGTCATTCTGTTTATGCATAATACCCTAATTTGAAAACTCAGAGCAAGATGTATCTCTCAATATCAAGCAAAACACCCCCTAGGACATCTCTTTCCCAAATCTACTTTGTAGGTATCCAGGCTCTGGTTTAAGGGTTCCAGAATGGCATCAGGAACCATATGTAGCTTCCAGTCTCTGCAGTGCAGTGGATTTCCCTGTCACAACAATTGGGAAAAGAGTTGTAAAATTTCCCCCTGTGACTTGACAGTGGATGGCATGGCTAAGAGCAGTGTGCCAATTTGAGGACATGTACCTTGAGGGACTTGGAGTTGTCAGACACTGAGCAATCACCCAGAGCTCAAGACCACAAGGGGATGCTTCAGCTAAACCTCTTGCAGACACTAAGGATGAGGTATTGTCTTGTCAGAGCACATCTATGCCATAATTCGGTGTGGCAGCAGCATGTTCAAGCACATCTGAGCTAGTGTGACACCAGCTATCAATGGTGGACTTGTCACCAGAACCAACATCCACAATCCCAAATGGGTAGGTACTGCCCATATTCAGCTTTACTGCAAACACTTGCCCAGGTAGCTTAGCTCTGGGCCTTCACTGGAGACTGAGCACAGAGCATTTGCATTTGGCTCTGATCACAGAGCTATATAGCATTTTCTTTCGTCTCCAGACTGCTGAGTGTGTATAAACATAAACCTCCTGTATAAAAACAAACCAAACCAAACAACCAAACAAAAAAAGGATGATCCCTGTCTTCTGTTGTAAATAACTTCTTAAGGCTGCCTCCACTTTAAAGTGTTTGCAAATATCAAGAACGTGTACAGTTAATCTATCCAACATCTTTTATTTGCAATTAGAGGGGAAAAGGCACATTTTAAAAATAGTTATTGTATCTTCCATTAAACGTATCAGACAATTAAGTCCCGAAATCAGCTATGCACATTCATGCAGACACAAATTAAAGATGTACTTCTCTGTAGGACATGCAGCTGCCACTGTGTAGAGACAAATAAAAACAGGAAAGAAAGCAAGCGAGTAACAATGACAGACTGAATACAACAGTGACACCAGTCTAAAATTCAGAGATGCAAACAGTCCTTGCAGATTTTCAGCTTTCTGACACTCCTCACTGAAAACTTGATTGTGCAGGCTAACATTTATTTTTTCTATTACACTGTTGGTTCTGTTAATCTCAGCAGATATTAATGTTCATACTAACATTACTCACACAAAATATATTTTAAAGGCATATATTACAGAGATATAAGTACTGTGCTCAGTAGTTTTAGTTTGTATTAATTCACCCTGTTTTTACCTCTGCAATTGCTCCCAGAATCCCCTTCAGAGCAATTATCTGCTTCACATTTGTGGCCACCTACTTTATTCAAAATAAAAAAAAAAGAAGAGAACAAATAAGATGAAAGCCAAGAAATACACCTGCAATTTATGTTTGGATTAATTAAGAGTGAATAACCATACAGGTTCAGCAGGACTTTGAATCTTCCCACATTCAAATCAGGCAGCAAAGCAACAGAGCACCAGAAAGGCCCCAGAACATTTCTCTGATACTGTTCAATGCCACCACGTGAAGAATAAAGAGGTCCCTTCTCAGACAAATATCTTGATACTTCGAAGACCTAGTCTCCAGCCATCAGTGGCTACACTGAATACTCTTCCAACTGCAAGGAGGTGTCACTACTTTGTTTCCTGCTCATCTGATTATTCTTCCATTACTATCTCCTTGCTCAAAAAAACAGATTGCGAGCTCACAGGAGCTGGGGCTGTCTTTCTATCAGTCACTCAACAGAGTCTAATGTAGCAGGGCTTTAGATACTCCCCATCACAAGAGACAATAATATTGATCGTTTTTCCTACTGCCTAGACACGATGGTAATGGTTTTGTTAGAAATGTGTAAGTACAGTAGACAGAGACAGATAGGCTGACCTTTAGTCTTCACAAGGTCTTCACAAACAGGCACGTAGACTGGGATATGAGACTCTTGCAAAATATCAGTTTCACCAGATCAGAATTGGACCTCTACAAAATCAATACATCTCGGATAGACTTGTTACAGTTTCTCTGTCTTTATTGATCTATGCTGAAGCATTTCACCTTTACAGTGATACTGTCCCATTTACTCCTGAATCTCATTTTTGTCTTATTTAATGACCATCTCAAGCAATTCTTTTTTGTATTTCTCACCTAATTTATACTGGACTTTTCCAGATTTCCTTCCTTACAGCAGTAAGCAAGCTTTAAAATGAAAAAAATGAAAGCAAATAAGCTCCCAGGAGTTTTTCTCTGTTCCTACACTTAGTTTCATTTACCTAAGCCTATTAAAGGGAGCATCCAATATCCCAGACAGGGCCTCCTTTCTTTCCCAATGGCCTTCTCCATCATACAAGTCAGGACTTTTGGTCAAGAGCCAACAGGTTATTGCCTGCATCTGGTATCTAGAGCTTCCCCACAGAGGTCCACAGGTACCCTCTCTCACTCCCTCTAATTTCCCATCTTTAAGGGGAAAGTCAAAGCACAGTATTTTATTTCATTTTATTTTAGATTTTGTTTTATTTTTGCAGGGTGCTTCTGTACTCTTACACTAAGACTTTTTTCCCAACTACATTTAATAAATAAATGTCATGCATATACTGGACATGTGAGGTATGAGACAGTAATCACTGAAGCAAGGAAAATCAGAGATCATCAAACACAGTCTTTCAGTTTGACACATAGCTAATTGTTGATGCATCCAAACTACTGGGATTCAGCAGTATGATGGGAAAACACAGCAAGACCCTATTACTATTAAATTAGAGCATACTTTCTTAGCCAAAATGATAATACCAATGTGACCCACAACAGGAAACATGCTGCAAGGAGCAGGAATATACTATAGCTTCAGAACAGTATTGACTCCTTTGCATAAATCTCTCACTATTATGAAACCAATGCAAATATCTACTGAAATACAATAGCGTCTCTGTGCTGTCATTGAGAAGTGTGAGGCAATCAAAAGCTTTCAGACAACAGTCTTATTTTGGTGGTTGTTGAACTTACTTCAGACCTTAAGTTCTTACAAGGAGTAGCTTACTCTCAGAAGTCAACTATAGCCCAGCAATGAGAACTACCATTTACAGTAATGTGTTGATCATCTTTAATTCAAACACTGCAGAGAAAGTGCCTCCATTTCCTAGGTTAAAGAGTTCTAGGCTATAGGCACCATATACACCTGCACCTGTATATGATATATCACACAAACACAACAATGCATTAGAAGGAAACTCTTGTCTCATTCAAAGCTCTGCTTGTAGGCAACAGTACTTCTGTTTATCTGTCACCACATAGCTACTAATGAAACCTAAATACATTTCACACCATTGTTTCTGCCTTCTAATCAGTTTCTGCCTTCCTTCAGTTATAGCAATAGAAAACAAAAGGCATTTTTTTTATCATAAATCATGCTCAATACATTAATTTTACAGTGTCCTTTAAGACAGCAGCCAAACCTACTGACAGCCCAAGAAAAGATTGTTTGCCATAAAGTATATATCAAGGCTGAAAACTAGAAAAGGAACAAGGCAACTTGAGTGTCGATGAGACAGTAAGGCAGGGCTTCTGAAGAGTTCACAAATCTGAAGTAATGCAAAAGTAATCAAACTAAGTACAGATGAGTGCTGCACACCTCAGTAGAGCCCAACAGCTGGTGTTCTAGCCTACAGTCAGATATTCTATAAAACTGTCCTCACCTGAATAAGTATGTGCAATAGCTGTCTTTCACACAGAGAAAGGACTCTCTTGGGACTGGGCAATTAACCACAGTGGGAAGCCATAAAATCCTAAACCACCACATTTACAATATACAAACACAAGTGCTCAGGGTCTTTGAGGACTGAACTCCACTTGCCTAGCTCTTTGTGGACATCTTCACTGGGGCTCACTGTGGTCATCAGCTCTTGAGTGGTTTTCACTTTCAATTGACAACAAATCCTGCATTGCTCTTCTTGGATGATACTGCACTACACTGCAGTCTAAGCAGGGAAAATAAGAGTGATCTGGGTTCAGAGTTTGATTCTGGCAGCACAATTTGGCATGCCCAAAGACTTATCCTCTCTCAAAATGTGATTCAGCAACAAAACTCTGAGAAGTGGTGGCTAGGTGACAGAGTCAAAAAGTGATGTCAAGAGAATTGCAAAGACATTATCAAAAGGAATTAGAGGAGCAAATAATCATCAGAAGACAGAGAATCAGGTTTCAACCAGACCTAACCAGGTGGGACAAATTCCAAGCACACCAGAGCTCTCAATTAAGTATTCATTTTCAAGGAAAACACAGCATTTCAGTGGGTGCTCCAAATGTAAAATGACCAAATTATAGACAACTGAAAATATTATGCAAAATTCTTTCATGATTAAATAACAAACCAAGAAAAGAAAAACAACCTAAAAACACAATATTGATTTTTCTTCTTGACATTAGGGATCAGGGCAGAATTCCAAGTGCAGCTTGCTCAGAGTTATTGCAGATGAGCAGAATTAGCTTCCAGCATCTTCCTTTCTAGCCTGGCTCTCAATTCTGTTACTTAAACTACATAAAAACAATCAGCTATGTATTCTGAATATACAGGTTTATGTACTTTGTATTTTACCTATATAAAATATCTGCCCTGCTTACTGTGCTTGATAATTTCTGCAAGAACTTTCCTTTCTGTAGGTATATTCATACCTTTCTGTATATTCATACTCATCTAGGACAATGATTAGCATTTTCATTACATACAGAACTGGTGGCAGATTAGGGCTTCATGCATTTACTTACTGAGTAAAGAGTTTTTGAGAAACACTCCTTTCCTGTTATCTTGACTGCTAAACCACTGTATGAAGTGCTGGCCCTCAAACCATAGTCCTGTTGGTGGTTGTCAAACGTGCAGTACCGCTGCAAATTCAAGATCATCTCAAACATTGCAACAACTGCTTAAAAGATGTGGCACTTCAAAAAAATGTGCCTAGTACAAGAAACTAAGATATTCTCCAAAAGTAATTTCACTTCCTTTATATCTACTTTCTTAATGTTCTGACTAGCTGCCATCTAGCTGAATTTCCTGCATTAAATTAATTTCAACTTTTGTGCACTGGGCATACCTCAGAGAGAGAAAGAGGTGAGAAAAACTTTCATTTTATCACCTGGCAAACAAGGAAAAGCTATACGTGAAAGATGATTACAAAGATCACAGGTACAATGCAAATCTATATTAATATTTTTTAAAATCTGTTTTCATTTTCTTCATTAAAAATGAGGCAATTTAGTGAAATTTAATTCCATTGGAAATTCAAGTATCTGTGAAAACTTTTTACAGTATCTTTTTAATAGACCATGTAACCTACATTTTCTTTTCTCATCTCTTCATTCACCCCTCCTTTTCACCCTTTTGTATTGTCTGCTTCTCCAAGCCATTCTTCATAGAGTCCTACAGCCTAGTTTTTATATTGAGAAATTTTAATATGCACTACATTTGTGTTAAAAAAACCTGTCATTTGTCCAGTACATTTTCCTTTCTAATTCCAAATTTCATTTTTGCCTTTTCTTTCCAGTGTAGCCTTTTAATTATTAGTACATACATGAGTACATATGCACATAAACTTACATCTACTTACACATATATATCTTTATACTCTACCATGGGGAGCCAGGAGTAGAAGACTCTGAACTGGTTCCTGGCCTTTCAGCCACTTTTCCCAATGTTCATTTTATCAGCATTTTTTCCTGTCACATTCTTTGCAACCTCTGTCCTCTGTAGAAACTTCCTCCTTTTTTCCTTTCATTCATTTTCTCCACTGCTGAACTGCTTCACCAACTACCATCAGTTTAAACAGACAAGAGGCTCCTCAAGGAGATGGTTGTTAGGGCTGCTTTAGTCTGCACAACTGTTCAGTGCTTGGCATTGAGTTTAGAGGGTGTAAGACCAGCTGTCTCAACACGCAGCACTAGTACAGGGGCTAAAGGGGACAGCTGTTGCATTATACAATGAAATGCTACTGTTTAGGACACTGGAATATTAATCAAGGACTAAATGAGCTTAGAAAATGTGGATTAGCTCAGTTCAAACCTCTACCCCATCTCAAAAAATTGATGGGATATGTCTGGAGAGAAGAGGTCAAGCACACTTTTAGCTTCACAGTTCTAAAGCACAATGAGTCAAGGACACATCACTCGCTGAAGGCTGGTCTGGTCTCTTGAAGTCTCCTGCCATGTGAACACTTGCCATCACATTGTGGGACTACAAGATTTGTTGGTTTCTACAGAGATTCTTGTGTGAGACACATTTGATAGCTATTTCCGTGAATTATGTTCTCCTAAGGCCCCTCTACAATATCAGCAAAGAACTCCAACAGTACCTTCAAACAAGTCAGCTGGCTGCCTGAAGGAGAGCTGATAAAAACATGTGATGAGTTGAGGAGATGAGAAGAACTATCTTCTTGGCCCTCTTATTCTAAAGCAACAATTTTTCCTGCTTCAACACTTCATCAGAATCAAAATAACTGCACAGTTTAGGCAGCAATTGTTCTCATGAGTTCAAAAAACTAGTGAACAAGCCACCATTAATCTCTTTATTTCTCATTTGTTATTAAGATAATGTTGAAATTCCTGGAATTAGAATATTATATCATAGTGTAGGCCTGACATTTTTCCTGTAAAAGTCCTGAGCACATTAGCATTGCAACCGTGATGGCTTTTCTTTTTTTTAACATCACTCAGGCTGAAATTAAATGAAGTTTGTAAATACTGTTCAGAGCCAGAAGCCTGCAAAGTGCTTAGCAAATGGAACAAGTATTTAACTAACATTCACAAACTTTCTACAACTTGCCAGAAACAGTGCTGGTCTTTATTATATAAATCTTCTTTATAGTAAGGAAAATGCATTATAGATGTTAGACATCTGTACATTTATAGTTAACTGACTTCTATCTTAAGAGCCCTATATGAAAAAGACTGGTTTCAACACAGTTTGTGCCATCAAACTGCATTAACATGCATGGGAAAATGTAATCAGAAACCCCACCAAAGGTTCTCTGTTTCCCATTTGCTCTATTTTTTGTGTTCCTTAATCAGCCTTCCTGCTTAGTTTAAAAGCAATGGAAAAATTAAGCAGCGATGAGCAGCAAGCTTGAAATCCTGATGTTCAAAAGATTGCTTCAGTAGATCACTATTAGACAACACAAAAAATCTTGCTGAGCCTGATAGGTAAGGAACCAGGGAGCTTCAAGAGGAAAAGTAGTACATGAACACCTAAACTTTCTTCATCACTAGGACTGAGCCCAGCAACCCTACAATTTTCAAGGCAGCAACCATTGACTGTGCCAAAGGACAATGGTCATTAACTCAGGGCCACATTCAAACTCCTACTGACAGACAAGTGGCTTTAAGAGATGGTCAATGAGCTATGTACTGTGACTGAGGAGTAATGAAACGTGTATTTAATTTAATTTATTACTTACATGTCCTTTAACTGTGCATACATATACTAAGTATTTGCCACTTGCTCTTCAAAGCATTCTGCAACTTCCTTGTTCCCTTTCTCCTCTTCTACAAATCATGACTATACACAGAAGAGCAGAATACTAGCAAACACTGTCAATACAGAAGTAACATCAAACCTGGAGTCTATAAACACAAGCTGAAGCTCTTCTATACTACTGCAGTGTTTTAGGTGAACATCTGGAAAACTTTTCAGTCTTTCAGCAAAACCTTTTTAGTGCCACTGGACTAATCTGGGAACGAAAGCCCAGCTCTGCAACAGCCCACTTTTATCACATTCTTTATTTAACAGTTCATTGTTCCAAAAGTTTGCAGGTAATTGGCTGTCTACATTAGCAATTACCTTCTTGGGTATAACTGGATATGCCTTCCTGTGTAATTAAAACTGTTGAGTTGAGGAAACTAAACTAAGCCATTATAAAATAATGAAAGATCAGAACCTCTTCAACTTTAATTTAACCTGGTTTAGTAGACTCCAAGACTTTCCAATCAGATCTTAATTTCTGATTCTGTTTGGACTTTATCCTTAATCTAAAGTGTCAGTAGTTAAATACATTTCACTTGAAAAAGATGTATGAACAAAGCCTCTTTCATTGCTTGGGTACTTTAATAAAAGTACTTTAATACAAGAGGAAATTGTTCTAAAATGCAACTGTAGGGAGAGGAAAGGAGAAGATTTCAAAACACAGCAGGTCTACTTCCAGGCAAAAAACTGTACAGATGAAGACTCAGATGTATAGAAACTGTTCCTTTACCGATATTCTACTAAGCCTATCATAAAAACAAGACCTTGATTATGAAGCACTACCTGTGCAAGAAACAATCTAGAGACTGAGCAAGAGGCTTTTAAAATTTATGCTTGTATAATTAAATCCAGACTTGCATATCTGTGATCCCTGCCTTCATTTGTCTCACTAAGTGCACCTCTGAAATCAAAAGTAATGTGTAAAACTTGTGGCAATCAGGCCACTTGAGTACATGAGGTAGACATAGGATCCTTCTAATTAGCCATTATTACATCTTCTGTAAGCCAAACCACTGACCCAGCAGGAAGATGCTTTGAAGTGGAAAAGTATGAGGGAAAGCAAGGCACGATTTGCAGGTTTATTCTGAAAGTCCCTTTGAGGGTCTTCAGCCTATACAAGCAGATCTAGCTCTTCTTTCTTTCTCCTGCACCCTGCTTCATTCCCCAGCTTCAAGTCACCCACTCATCCACACAAAGGACAAAAATAATTTGATTTACAGTGGCAGAGTCCATATGTTGGAGACTTACTAGACTCCTCAATAGGTTCAAGAAATAAACAATGTGTAAGTGCACCACAACAAAAAGTTTGCTTATGAATTTTAATAATGCCAGTAAAATTATTAATTAGTTGCAAAGATTCCATCATTCAGGTTAATTACATTAAATAGCTCTTGTTTCCATGAGTAGTTAAAGGAGTTTTCTATACCAAGTTGACAAAAAAGATGACCTTTAACATTTAAGAACAATAGCAACTACATTGTCCTACTTTTTCAAGCCAAATTTACATTCTCCTGTAACACGACGAGAAAAATTGTAATAGGCTGAACCCTGCTTTTGAAGCCTTGGATATGACCCAGCATTCACAGAGCTGTCAGCCCCAGCAGTGTCAGTAGATCTCTGCCAGTTTGTATCAGCAAGGATTTATCCCACTTTCCTTGCTTTTTTGGGTTAGGGGCTTTCTTTTTTTACTCACATGGCATCTAATAGAGGACACTGCTGAACACACACACACAAAAATCTTAGACCTAAACTCATCCCCATTTAATATTCCCTGCGTTTGCTGCTCCCAGCCTTAACGTTACAAATCACAGAATTCTAGGGTTGGAAGGGACCTCGAAGGATCATCTCATCCAACCCCCCTGCCAGAGCAGGGTCACCTAGAGTCCATCACACAGGAACACATCCAGGCGGGGTTTGAATGTCTCCAGCCAAGGAGACTCCACAGCCTCTCTGGGCAGCCTGGTCCAGTGCTCTGGCACTCGCACAGTGAAAAAGTTTCTCCTTATATTCACATGGAACCTCCTGTGCTCCAGTTTGCATCCATTGCCCCTTGTCCTA